>PVHY01027936.1:0-15724 GCA_004024945.1 Uropsilus gracilis | reverse complement strand
AAAAAAAAAAAAAAAAAAAAAAAAAAAAAAAAAAAAAAAAAAAAAAAAAAGGACAGCTGGTTTGAGTATATTATTGAGTATATTATTTTATTGACTATATTGAGTATATTATCATTATCATTAAACACAATCTTACCGGGGGATTACAAGATGTGAAATAATTACCTATATAATAAAGTATTTATTAAAAAATAAAATTTAAAAATTAAAAAAAACCTGTAATCTTAATATTCACCCTCACCTTGTGAAGTAGGTGCTGTTACTACAGTTTTTAAGGTGAAGAATAGGTAAAGTTACTTATCTAAGACCACACAGTTAAGGTACCAAACTGGGATTCGAAGCCAGGCCATCTGAGAAAAGCTAGATATATATTTATAGCTGCTTTTATGGAATATCCCAAGGTAATTTCTTTTTTTTTTTAAATTTGTTTATATATAAATTTCACAACATTGTAATCTCAAGGACTTGCGCCCCCCCTCCCCTCCCTTCCCCCCCTTTCCCTCTGCTCATAGTTGTGCGCTTCATTTTGGTGCTTAGCTTGTTTTGACTTTCCTCAAGGCTTTTGTTTATTTTTTTCACTATATCCCATACACTAGTGAAATCCCAAAGTAATTTCATGGATAACTTGCTAGAGGAAGCAGACTGGCTGGCAGAGGGGCAGGGATGGCAGGAAGATGTCCTACTACAGGCAACCCTACTTTTATTATGCTTCAGACACTGGTTTTTGTTTTTGCTCTTTTTTCACTAAGGAAGGTCTGTCCCAACCCGGTGTCAAGTAAGTCTATGGTTTGCGGGACATTTTTTTCTTACCAGCCTGTGCTTGTTTTATGTTTCTGTCACATTTAATTACACTATATATGTGGTTTTCCTTTTAAGACATAATGCAACTGAATATGTAATAGATTACAGTACAGTCAGTGTACATGGCTTTTCTATGCACTGGGAAACCGGAGATTTCATGTGAGTCACTTTATGTGGTGGTCTGGAATTGAAGTGGCTATCTCTGGGCTACGCCTGTGTCTCCGTTCCATGAACCTTATTATTGTATCAACATAAGTGGGGAGCGGCAGCCTACTCTTGCCTTAGTTCTTCAACTTGACCTACTGACTCCCCTAGCAGTGACCAGCTTAATAAGTCACTCGGTTCCATGCATCAAGACAATATGCTTCTGTGTAGATTGTATTATGGGCGTAAAATTAAGAGTACTGGCTTCAGTCTTTCAGCATGAATCCATTTTACATTATTTCACATATTCAAGCCCCTGTAGGCAAAACCCCCCAAAAGTTCTATTTTTCCAATCAAAGCAGCTCAGCCCTTAGTTGTCCGGGCTTTGTATCTTAGCCTCCTGGGTCATTGAAACTACAGGAAGGTGACAGCATTTCCATCCCTATCCACCATGGGAAGACCTAGGAGACCCATGGTAGAGGAATTAGAATGGTTTGTCAGGAAGGGAATTTTTCCCTCTTGCAGATTTTTGTTCACATTAGCAATCAAGCTTGAGGGGTTGGCAACATTTCTGGAATGCCAACGCAAGTTGCTCAGTAGACCTTCTCCCTAGAAAACAATAATTTGGTCAAAATTAATTTTTAAGAACCATCTAAGGTCTCTGGGAATTGTCCTAAGGGTAAACTGCAAATGACGAAACAGTCATTCAAGAAAACCTAAATCTCAGTAAGCAAAGAGAGAGACTATGGCATTTGAGTTATGGCCCATCTACTTTATCCCATCTCCCAGCTTTATTTTCTTCACATTCTACCTCAGGCATTATACTCCATTCAAGTATAGCCAAGGAAACAGAGCTCCTCAAAACTCCCAAACTGGGATCACAGGTTAACCCAGGAGCAGCAGGCTAGCAGTGTTTCTCAATCCCCTCCCACTGCCCCTTGTTGCAAAAGCTCTATACAGCAAGCACAACAGAGAGGACTGAGTCTCCCTTCCCCCACTGGTCCTTCAGTCAAAGGAACTGAGTCGAGTTATTCCAGCATTGCTGTGGGGGGAGGAGAGGGGCTGAGATGTAAAATGGTATTAACACTCTAGATATCAATTTGGCAGCTTCTTCAAAACCTAAACATACAGCTACCATACAGACCAATACTTGCAAGCATGGGCAGTTATCCCAAGAGAAATAAAGACATGTTTTCAAATCAAAACCTGTACACATATGTTTATAACAGCTTTATTGGTAAGAACCCAAAATTGGGGGGGAAAGTCAACTATCCTACAAAAGGTGAATGGTTAAGGCAAACTGGTATATCCATGCTATGGACTATTACTTGGCAATAAAATAAACTGCTGATCATGGGAAAACCTGGATGAATCTCCAGAGCATTGTGCTGAATGGAAAAAACCAATCCCAAAGGTCATATACTGTATGATTTCATTTCTATAATCTTAAATTTACAAAATTATAGAAGTGAAGAACAGATTAATGATTTCCAAGAGTAACGAAGTGAAGAGGGAGTGTGGAGGTAGGAGAAAAGTGGGAGTGACTACAAAAGGACATAATTTGCTCCAGTGATGACTTAGCGTCAGTATCCTGACTGTGACGTAACACAATAGTTTTACAAGGTGGTATGGGGAAAACTGAGTAAATGACACATAGACTTTCTCCATATTATTTTCGATTGTTGTGCATAAATCTACAACTACTTCAAATAAAAAGCATTTTTTTTTTAACTTGGAAAGGATTTGAAGAGAGATTTTTCCAAAGAAAATATTCAGATGGCTAATAAGTACAAGAAAAGATTCTTAGCATCATGACTCCCTAGGGAAATGCAAATCCAAACCACAGTGACATAGGCTAGCAATAACCAAAAAGGGAGACAATCACAAGTTTTGGGGAAGATGCAGAGAAATTGGAACCGGATATGTTACTGATGGGAATGTAAAATGGTTCAGCTGTTTTTGAAAACAGCTTGGGAATCTTTCAAATTCCTAAACATAGAATTACCATATAGCCTAGTAATTTTATGCCTAAGTGTCAGTGCAAGAGACATGAAAATATACACTCACCAAAATCTATTTTTCAGCAATGAGGAGGAGTGATGGATGCCACAGCAGGGTTGAACTTTGAAAACTTTTGAGTGAAAGCAGCTAGTCAGAGAAGATCACGTATTACATTTACAATGATAGGAGATATCCAGAATGGACAAGGCTGTAGAAATAAAACAGAATAGTGTTTTAAGACAAACTGTGTGACCGTTAATGAGAAGGGGCTTGCTTTCAGGGAGGATGAAAATGTTTAGAATTGGCCGGGCACGGTGGCTCGTGCTTGTAAGCTTCAGCCTATGAAGCGGCTGGGGCTAGGGATTGCGGTTCAAGTCCCGCCTGGGCCCTTTAGCGAGACCTAGTTCCAAAAAAAATAGCTGGGCGTGGTGGTGCGCGCCTGTAATCCCAGCTACCTGGGAAGCTGAGGCTGGGGATTGCTTGAGTCTGTGGTACCCCGGGCAACGAGAGCCTGCGGTTCCATGGGCAAAAATAGCGAGACCTTGTCTCAAAAAAAAAAAAAGAAAATGTTTAGAATTAAGTGTTGCTTGCACCCCCCTGTGCACTTAAAAAACACTAAATGGGTGAATAGCACCATGTGGAATATATTTCAGTAAAGCTACAAGAAACAAAATTTGTTCAGAACCAGATTATCTTTTTTATACTCTTAAAACTTTATTTGGGAAAAATTTCAAGGTTTTAAGTTACTGACCTGGGGTGGGGGCTGCTGTCTTAGAGATGAAATTCCATCAGCTTTGAACTCATGTAGTCATTGGCTTTTTGTAGGCCTAGATTTCAGATTCTGTTAATCTATCTCTGGCTCTCAATGCAGGACATTTGACCATATTTGGGGGCAGCTGCTACTGAGTGAGAGTAAAGGCCAGGGATTCTGTTAAATATCCTGCAGCACACGGGGTAGCAACAAAAGCTGACCTGTCTTGCTCTCAGCTTCAGTTCTGTTGGCAGTTTTAAATTTTTCTTGGAGGAGAGTAAAATTGGGGAAGGGGAGAAAGCACAAGAGATTAAGATGTTTCGCGGGTAATAAGGTGGTGAGAGAACCCCGGGGTAGATAACGATATGAAAAATATATGTACTTATTATATATATACACACACTCATGTGCAATCAAATTAAAAAATAAAATTAGGAAAAAAAAAAGCCAGGCGTGGTGGTGTGTGCCTGTAATCCATGCGCTGGGAGGCAAAGAGGCCAGGGATCACTTGAGTTCCCAGGTTTAAGACTACCCCGGGCAACATAGAGAGACCTGGTCTTGAAAAAGCAGCCAGGTGCAGTGGTGGGTGCCTGTAATTCCAGCTACCTGGGAGGCTGAGACTGGGGATTGCCTGAATCTGCAGGATGGGGATTATCCCGGGCAACTGGGCAGCATAGTGAGACCTAGTTTCAAAAAAAAAAAAAAAAAAAAAAAAAAAAAAAAAAAAAAAAAAAAAAAAAAAAAAAAAAAAAAAAAAAAAAAAAAAAAAAAAAAAAAAAAAGCAAAAAAAAAAAAGCCTGGCCTGGACCAAAATACTGAGTACCAGGGCTGGGAAATTTTCTAGACTCTGTTAATGTACTTATCATAAAGAGATGGTCTGGTTAAACAGTAGGATTTATTTACAGACAAGGGTTTTAAAGGAAGGAATGTGTTGCTCTCATATGGCTTATTTACTAGTTGGTCTTTCAGCTAGTTCTCCAGACTGAACGTCTTCCTCTTGATTGAGAGGGCAGAAGCCAGATGTAAAAGTGCTGCAGCATCTCCATAGCACATAACTAATGGGCACCTAAGTATTTTGAAAAGATGATCGGGTGGTAGCTGGGAAGTCAGGTGGCAGCATTAACGCAGCCCAGGGAGAGAGGAAAGCCTGTGGCCTGAGAGACTGGGTGTGATCAAGCACGAGGCAGCGCTGTCATGCCATGGGGATAAATCAAACCACAGAACATAAAGGTTCCAAGAGTTCATCTCACACATGACTTCTTGCTGCATTTCCCTCACAGAAAGATGGCACTGTGCCCGTTTCCAGAGGCTGCATGGTTGAGGAAGTGACGATATGTTGAAGTATATGCACGTGCAATTAGTCGAGGTTTTTCAGTAGAAATACCCTCCCCATTCCACATCATGAGCCTGTGCAGGCCTTCTGTGGCCTCCAAAGAAGACCGAAGCTACAACGGGAAGCTTAGCTGCTGTGAAAGTCCTAATAGATTACATGATGAGTCTCAAACGGGTGGGTGGGACTGCAGGTCAAATGAATCCTTTATTTCTGTATCTTCTCAGGATGTCTGAGAGGAGAATTCTGCTCAGGGAGGGTACTCAACAGTTTTCTGAGGCATGGGTATGATGTGAGGCACATTCTTGTACAAGAGAACCTGGGTCCTTTTCCTCAGGCAGTGTCTACTAACAGGAGTTCCTTCG
Organism: Uropsilus gracilis; assembly: GCA_004024945.1. Lineage (NCBI taxonomy): Eukaryota > Metazoa > Chordata > Mammalia > Eulipotyphla > Talpidae > Uropsilus > Uropsilus gracilis. Next base: position 10,332 of record PVHY01027936.1, on the reverse strand, counting down.
TATTTGTTTATTCATCAGCTGATTTTTTTTTTTTTTTTGAAAAACCAATTTGATGGCATCTTTGCAAGTAAATTATCAGTATTATAAGCAAGCTTATCCTTGGGAGCAATGGAAGGTCCATTTTATTGAGTTTCTACAAGGTTTAATAGCCTAAGCTAGAGTCTAGACTATTAGAAAATCCTTGTTTAGTGGATAAACCACAAAAAGCTCAGTCACAAAAGAATAAAAGCATGAAATGGAAAATACGGTAGTATGAGTTGAATGTTTTACTTTGAAGATATGGTAAAAGTCAAATGATGACTTTCTGAATGAGTGTTGATGCATTCCAGTATAAGAAGCTAAAAACTTTCCTTAAAGCAAACTACAATCACTGTGGATGATAAATACTAATTTGACCACATTTTTTTCCCTTTTCCTTCCACTAGTTTGGATTTTGTATGCCTTGTTGTTGTTCTGTTTTACATAGAAAATATTTTAAAATTTCTTCAAAGCTTTTTCTTGGAGTAGGGTGGGATATAAATACTTTTTTGAAAACTCTAACCAGAGCTTGGACAATAGATGTCCCGTGGGGTGAAGGACAGGAAGGGCAGGGGTGGAGAAAAGTTATGCAGAAAGGACAGAAAGTCCCCTGATAGCATGAAGTCTCGTATGTGGTCCTGAGCACAGTGTTCTGTGTGGTTCTAGACAAAACGGACCTTTGTGTAAAGAGCTACATTTTTAAAAGTCAAATGTTTTTGATACCTCAAGGCTCTCCTTAGGTAACAGATCCAAAAACTGTACAGTGAACATGGTTTTATCTATACATCTATCAGAGGGAATTTAATGCCCCAAGTTTGAGACAATAGACAGAAATTCAGGAAATTAGGAGAAAATTAGAGCATTCATCATGGATGATAATCTAGGAATCTTCTGTAACAGAATCCACTAGAAAGGGCTAGGGTGTTTTCTCAGGTTGAAAATCAGTCCAGTTTTGTCACAGGTGCACCTTTGTTAGCTTTATCATATTTCTTTGCAAAATACAGGCAGAATTTGAACCCTTTGTGAAGACCCAGAAAGTAAATACCATTCTTTCTGCTTGGAGTTTCAAACAGCCAACTTTGAACCTCTGCTGGGCCTAGTGATTTTTCCTAGGAGATTTTTTTCCCTCTGAACTCCACAGAGATTATCCTGATATGGCTTCCTGTTAGGGCACAGGGCATATCAGGAAACACACATTATTACTGTGAGGTTGCAGGACTCTGAAGGATGATTCTGAAAAAAGTAGTTTCCTCTCTTCCTGCTTTAATCTTGCCTCTCCAGCCCCTCACATGCAGGAGCTGGGTATCCTCCACACTCACCTTCTTGCCAGGCATATTAGAAATATGAGCTAGTTATAGTAGCTCAATTGTTCTAAGGTGTCTGTGTCTTTCCAAAAGAAAGTGCACGTACATGAATCAGAATAGTTGAGACAAAATTACTAATTTTGGCAAAAGCTGGATCATTCACATTGCTGGTAGGAATGTAAGAGTCACTCTGGAAAACAGTTTAAATGTTCAACATTATTTATGGTCAGGGAAATGCATATCAAAACCACAATGAAATTATCACCTCACCCTTGTAAAGAATGCCATATATATCAAAAAGACAGAAACAAATATTGGCAAGAGTGTAGAGAAAAAAGATCACCCAGTCACTGTTGGTGGGACTGTAACTTGGTACAGCCTCTGTAAAATACTATAAATAGTCCTTAGAAAATGAAAAACGTAAATTATTTTTTAAAAATCTAACTAGGATATTGGTGACAATCCCCATTTTTTACTTCTATTATTGTATCCAAATTTCAAGTTGTCTTAAAGTTTTAAAATTATAATATTTGTCATATTGATATCTTGTTGTATCCTAATTTTCTTTTATTTATATGTTCTAAGTCTGAAATAAATTGTATAGTTTAAAATAAAAAAAAAATCATAGCAAACATACCCCCAGATCACCACAAAATAATCAATAGCTGTGGGGATGGCAAATACATGAACAGCAAAATAAATATTTCTTATATTAAAAAAAGAAAAGAAAATGAAAAACGGAAATGCCATATGATCCAGCAAAACTACTTCTATTATACTCATCAGAAGACTATGGTAGCCTTGATACCAGATTTATTTATACCTATGTTTGTAGCAGCAAAGAAAACAGGCTGATAAAACACAACAAAAAAATAAAATAATCTGGAAAATATGGTGGCTATGGGGCAGGGAGTGAGGAGGAGAAAGAAGACATGGGAGTCGTGTGATAGTATAGAGGCACAGGAACTTTGGTGATGGGGAATAAATCACATGCACATGTTACATGTATAGCTACATGTATGTAACTATATTTCTGAAACTATGTATCATGCAACAAGTGGTACATCAATAAAATTTGAAAAATGACGTAACTTAAAACTGTTTGACAGTTTCTTACAGACCTAAACATGTACTTACTATATGTCCTAGTAATTGCACTCATCTGTATTGTCTTACAGTAACGGAAAGTGATGCTCACAAACACCTGTTCATGAAGATGTTCACCTGATGTCCTTCAACAAGTGAATGGTTATACAAATGTTGGTACTTCTATGCCATAGATGCTATGCAACAGTAAAAATGAATGAACTATTGATATACAGAACAATTTGATTGGATTTCAAGAAAATTATGCTTAGCAAAAAAAAATCTAAAAAGATTCTATATGATTCAATTTATACAACATTCTTAAAAATTTAGAAATGGAGAACAGATTAGTGGTTGTCAGGGGTAAAAGGTGTAGGGAGATGGACCAGGTTAGACCTGGGTATAGTTATAATGGTCAACAAGATAAATCTTTATGGTTATGTAATTGTGATACATATCTTGACAGTGTTAGTGAGTAAACACACCTAATCATTACTAAATCATACATGCACACGAATGAGTACAAGTCAAACTAAAATAATTGATTAAGATTGGTGGAATGTATTAATGTCAATATCTGGTTGTAATATTATTTTGCAAATGGTTAGCTTGGGTAGAAATTGGGTGAATAGGGAATTCATCTGATTTTTCTGTTGGTGTTGTTATAACAACGTAAATCTAGAATTAATTAGCTGGGCACGGTGGCTCGTGCCTGTAAGCTTCAGCCTATGAAGCAGCTGGGGCTTGGGATCACAGTTCGAGTCCCGCTCGGGGCAACACAGCGAGACCTAGTCCCAAAAAATAGCTGGGCGTGGTGACACACGCCTGTAATCCAGCTACCTGGGAAGCTGAGGCTGGGGATTGCTTGAGTCCGTGGTACCCCGGGCAACATAAGCCTGCGGTTCCATGGGCAAAAATGGTGAGACCTAGTCTCAGGAAAAAAAAAAATCTATAATTAATTAAAATTTCAAGTGCCACTCATAATTAAAAAAATAAACTCAACAAACGTAGGATAGAGGGCAATTTCCTCACTTTGAGAAAGAACACCTGTAGGAGAAATTGTATTCTTTCCCCATAAGATTAGGAACAAGAACAGCAGGGAGGTGTCAGCGTGGGGGCAGTGCAGGGCCTTGACCCTGCCAACAGCAGGCAGTCATGGCCATCAGGACTCCTTTCCCAGGGGACCTTGGCCATCAGGACCCCTTTCCCAGAGGGGGGCAAAGTGACATGGAACCACGGGTAGGACCCCCTTTACCGGTGAGCCTGAGTGGGTGGTCCAGGCAGGGTCTTAGCCCCGTCCACCAGCAGATGGCTGCATGGGGCAGATGTCTGTTCACCCGGAGAGTCACAGCGTGGCATGACCAGACCCTTATCCCAGGGAGGGTTGATGCCGCACCTGTGTGGCCATCTGGGCTCTGCCCCTGCATGGACAGTGGGGGAGGTGGGGGTTGGAGGTGGTATAGGACACCCTTGCATTTCACACTCACTCCAGTTAGTCCTCAGGAGGGAAGAGAAGAGCACAAATAATACAAACCCAGTCATAGAATGGGTGAGGGTAAATGTCCAGCCCACACATCTGAGGACATAAGAGATGGACTATCAAGAGAACAAGTGCATGCAGGACTGGAGAAACAACAATAGGGACAAGATGTCACAGATTCACACCTATGTGCTCACTGGGATTGGATGAGCCAAAATCCCATTTCTGAGACGCCTTCTAAGAGAGTAAGGTGCCCCTCACCCTACCATGGGAGAGGAAGGTTACAGAGTCAGGGTATCAGCCTCACAGCAAAGCAGCAAACAGAGGGAGAGGAGATGATCTGCAATGGCCATTCACCGATGCCTGTACCCATGAAGGAACTTTTCACTGACAATGGCTAGGGGCAAGGCCCCTAAACCAGATGCCAGAACTTTAAGTCGAAGAAACAGCAAAACAACACAGAGAACAGAGTGGAGAGACAACCAACAATGAGAAGACATTGACAGAACACACATAATGGCTGCCCAATGCAAGGATAAGCCTGAAAACCTACCAACACGATGTGCCATGTCCCCAAAACACAGTCCCTCACCCAGTGAAAGGACACTGCCACAGGAAAGAAAGAGACTAATGGACGTAACACAGATTTTAATGAACAACAAAGAGAGAGGGGTCTGAGTGAATGGAGGGGGCGTGAAGGGGAGGGGGAGCTATTCCAATAACCACTTACTGATGTTGTGATTTAAAGAATAAAAAATTTTTAAATAAATAAAATGCAGTCCATGTATACAATGGAACATTAAAAAATAATAATAAAAGATTGGGAACAAGAGAAAGATGTCTTCTCTTACCACCAGGATATCCTCCCTCACTACTCCTATTTAGCATAGAATTGAAATTTCCAGTCAATGCATTAAAGCAAGAAAAACAAATAAAAGGAATATGGATTAGAAAAGAACATATAAAACTCTTCATATATAAAATAAAAATCCTAAAGAACTGACAGAAAACCTGTTGGAAGTGGTGCATATAGCAAACTCACCAAACACAAGGTTAATATAGGAATGTCAGTTATTTCCCGTATACCAGCATTGAGCTATTGAAATTAGAAATTTTCAAAAGATGGTTCCTTTTACACTAATAAATGAAATACATGTGTATAAAGCTACCAGTATATATGGAACTTACATGGATAAATCAGAAAATACAATGAAATAAATCAAAGAAAATCTAAACAAATGAAGTTTATGTTGATGAACTGGAAGACTCCAGATTTCCATTTTCCCATTCTGTACATTCAACTTAAGATCAAAATCTTAGCAAACTATTTTATGGGTAACAACCTTCCCTAGCAATCAACCCTCATCTGAAAGTACCTTTCACAAATATTACTTTCAATAACATAAACCCAGTTGTGGTTTAAAAAGGTCTCTTAAAAATAGCATCACATCCATTTATGGCCGGAAGCATTCTCAAGAAATGAGGACAAGAAACCTCACATTACTGTAACTTCTCAAGAAATTCGAAGAGGTTTCGGAGCTTTGAGCTGGGAGCTGTGACCTATGACTGAAGACTAAATACATGTGAGAAATAGATTATTTTGATCATGCATATATAATAGATTATTTCAATCTTGTATATATAGAAAAGAAATCACAATATTGCACTAGATTTTTTTTTTTTTTTTTTTTTGAGACTAGGTCTCGCTATTTTTGCCCGTGGAACGGCAGGCTCTCGTTGCCCGGGGTACCACAGACTCAAGCAATCCCCAACCTCAGCTTCCCAGGTAGCTGGGATTACAGGCACGTGCCGCCACGCCCAGCTATTTTTGTTGTTGTTGTTGTTGGAACTAGGTCTCGCTACGGGCCCCAGGCGGGACTCGAACCGTGATCCCTAGCCCCAGCCGCTTCATAGGCTGAAACTTACAGGCACGAGCCACCGTGCCTGGCTTATTGCACTAGATTAATCAATATTGTAATAGATTATAGGGGACACTAGCAAGAATTCATGTTTAGTTTAATATGGGGTACAGGTAGATACAGATAGAAAATATACACATATATCTATATAATGTTTAGTATACCATACACTCCTGTATTTATTTGCTCTTTAGCTGAGCAAACATGAAAGATATGACACACCAGTAGCAATGAACACACCTAAATTTCAGATTTGGTTTCGAATACCATTCTTTGAAAAAAAGAACCTGAGTTCCTTGTGAAAGGCTGATTCTGGGACGGGGACAGGAAAGACACAAGTCTAAAGCATCTTGTGGTGGTAAAAAAAAGCTTTGGAAAAAAAAAGCTACTCAAGAAAACAAAAATCAAAATACCCCACAATAATGGTCATCTTTTAAATGCATATGAGAGTCAAAACTGGAACAATTTGAGAAATAAATGCAGTAGGTAGTTAAGTATCATTATCCTATGTATAAAATAAACACGAGTCCTTGCTGATATAAATAAACGATTGAATAAACAAACTAGAGAGGACATAAACAAATTAGAGAGACCATCTCTATCCCCCATGCAGAACTGCAAATAGTTAATGTAGATACGTTTCCCTTAAGGGAGTAGAACACAATTCTTCACTCCTTGAATGATGTGGGTTGCACATAGTGACTTCCTACCCACTCCCACCCTCCCCCAAAGAATATAGTATGAAAAAGAATAACTTTGCAGTAGAGAAAACTGATAAACACTACCCCTGTCAGATGATCAGCTTTAAGACCAGCAGTGCTAAGTAATATTCACAGTATGTACCCTTGATAGGATGTTATGAGAATGGAATTTCAGCTCTGTGCTCTTCCCCCAAAAAAACACATTATTTCAGTCTATCTGTGAGAAAAACATCAGACAAATCACAATTCTCTGAAGTATCTGACTCCTCAAAAATGTTCAAGAGTCACCCAGAACAAGGAAGATCAGAAATAGCTAAGGGGTGTGTAAGAGGACATATTTATGAAATATAATACGCAATCCTGATAAAGAAAAAGGACATTAGGGAGAAACTGGGGAGATTTCAGGTATGGACTTTAAGAACGTATCAAGATTGGTTCATTAATTGTGACAAATGTAAAACTGAATGACAAAGGGAAAACTGAATGTCGGTATATGAACTCTCTGGACTATCTCCACAGTAACTCTGTAAATCTAAAACCAATCAAAAAATAAAAATTTATTTTCAAGTAAAAGGAATAGGCTTGCTACCTCCACCATACTCTGGAGAGGCTCGGAGCACCTGTGCCCTGCCTGCGGCCACCAGCCTCCATCTTTCCTCAATTTGTCCTCTCTACTCAGCACCTCTTGGGCAGGGGACTGTACTGAGACTGTCTAAAATCACCGGCAGAATGGCGGGAAATTCACTGACACTATTGCCAGGAAGAGGAATTTATGGCTTTGTTCTTAAGCTCCCAATTTGGCTTCATACTGTATCTTGTGTAAGTTTTCATTCTGGAATCTTGGCTAAATTCCTGAGGCTAAACTTCTTGGCCTCGAAAGTATCAAGCAGTTGCATAACCCGTCTACCTCCTTATTTCTATAGTAGTTGGTGACAATAAACTACTGTGTACTCTCACTTGGAGTTAACATGGTGAGTATCTCTCCATCCAACTCCATTCACACAGTCACAGATGACTGCTAAAAAGCAACCACAGAAGAAATGAAAAGAGGCCATGTCAGCATGAAAAGATATTCCTGCTAGTGAAGTAAACCAAATGTTCTTTCTTGTCATCCAAGATTTTTACACCAAAATCTGAGGTATACGTGGACATATTAACATCAAGAAGCTATCTATACTTCTTTGAAATAACTTTAAGCGTATTCTCTCTTAAGCGATATAAAGAAGAAAAATAAGTTGAACTTCTCGGAGATTAAGTTCCATTAGTATTATAAATATTCTTAAATATCAGACATTAATGGACAGAATAAATAAGAACTGCATTCCAAAAAAATAAGAAATGAGCTACTGATACATAAAACTTGGATGGCTCGCAAGGGAACTATGCTGCTAGAAAAGTCAAACTCTAGAGTATACTTATTAATATTAATAATTTATATTAAAATCTTGAAAGATTATAAACACGGAGGTGTTAGTGATTGCTACGGGTGAAGGATGGTGAGAGAGGGAGATCATGAACATGAAAGGCAGAAGGCTTATGATAATGAAATAGTTCTGTGTCTGGACTATGGTGGTTACCAGAATATACACAATGACAAAATTGCTTAGTCCACACACTCACACTCATACACACACACATAAACAAGTGCATGTAAAGTGGGTGAAATCTGACTAAGCTTTGTCACATGAGCACATGTAAAGCTGGTGAAATCTGAATAAACTTTGGGAATTGCAATGTCATCTTCCGGTTGTGCTAAGGTGCTATAATTATGAAAAGATGTTACCATTGTGGTAAAGGAATAAAAGGTAAATGAAATCTCCCATTACACTTTTAAAGGCATTAGCTAGTGCTTTTATACATCCCCTTTTAAAAATTGATACATAATCCATATACCATATAGTTCACCTTTTAAAAGCATCCAGTTTAGTGACAATACAAATCAAGTGATGGGGAAGATGAGATGATTGCCTTGTGCAGAGATGGGAGAAAACTCGGAAGGATGCTCAGGAACACCATGAAGAGATAATTGAGGGCTTATATGAATTGAACAGAGCTTTTATCACGGGAATTCCGTATTCAGAGGCCAATCCCAGGGGAAACTGTCACATTTCTCCTTAGAACTCTAGGGATCAAGCTGAAAACAATTGGGACTGAACTGGGCTCACACTCTGATTTAGGCGAATATTCCTGGTTGAGGGCTTCTCAGCAGCTCAGTATGCTCAGGGATAATCTCATCTCCTAGTCACTCAAAATATTCAAAATGTCCAGATTCACAAAATATTCAAATGCACAGAGTTACAAAGGTGTAGCTAGAATGGTGTTGGAATAGGAAAGGAAGACTAGAAAATTTGTTGGGTCGCTAATACTGAAAACGCTAGCTTTAGTTTTGAGATAACATCACTCTCTGAAAAACAAAAACAGTACAAAGAATTCTCATATACCCTTTATTCAACTTTTTCAACTCTTCCAAACATTAACAACTTACATCGGGCTGCTAACACTTTCCTAGCATCTATTTTTAATTTTTTAAATGAGAGAACCCATTCGTTTATAATGCTCCATAATCTAAGCATGTACATAGATGAGGCATCTTGTTCTCATCTTTGCCCTTTCTATCCCATCACTGTCACTGCTCCCTAACACTCCCTGGTCAGTGAGTTTTCTTTATGCAAACACAGACAAAACAGGTTCATACCTCCCCTTCTCCCCTCTACCCCTCGAAGCTAACATCCTATGCACAGTGTCCTGGAATTTGCATCGATCATCTAACAATACGCTTTAGAAAGATTCCCAAGCCAGAACCCAAGCCATGGGGCTTGTTGATGCTTTTCACAGAACTTCAGTGTTGACCACATCTCAGCTCTCTCTCCACTGCTGCACAGCATCACCTCAGTCGCTGCTCCTGCTCCCTGTCTTCCCTGTCTAACCTTGATTATTTGAGTCCCAAATCTCCCCAGCATAGTTCGTTCCATGTGCTGACAAGCGAAGGGTTTTACACAGCCCCCAGCCAGCATAACAGGAGCAGAGCCACCCAGCCCCTGTGCCAGCAGGCCCACAAGGACACTCCGAAGCCACAGCAACAGAGTGATGATTGCCGAAGCATGAGCAACACTCCGAAGAGATCACTCTGGGCCAAGGAGAAGAGATGATCTGGAACAAGGCCTTGTTGCCAAGCAACCCCAGAGGGGATGAAATTAACGCAGTCTGTTTTTCATGTAACTGCATCTCAAATGAAAGCTGAGGCCACAGTTGATCCCCATGCAAAATTAATAATTGCCACATGATTCTTTTATATGGCTGTTGCCAAAATGATTTGAGGACTTAAGAAACCAATGTATCCCTTTTTGGTTGTTTTAAAGGAATGGGGGTAGAGGAGAAAGAGAACAAATAGATTCCCATCCTGTGTTTTTCCATTTGAGTCTTGGGTAGGAAATCAGGCACTTCTAGCTTAGACTGCTGTTGAATCTGCCTGGTAGGAAACCTGCTTTAAAAGCAGATCCCAAACAGGCAAGATAATGTGCACCAAAGAGTGGAGGGAAGGTATTTTTCTTCATAGTGAAAGAAAGCTTTGGATCATTCTGAGATGCTTTTACTCTCCTTTTTAGAGATTTGAGAAAACTTTAAATGCACTTTCCCCCATTAGTATGTTCAGAGAGGATAAGATGTCATAAAAATAAAAATAGTCCTACAGCTTCCACCCACTCTCCCTAACCCCACAGTAAAGGCTGAAAAAGGAGCACAGCGTGATGTGCTTGGTAATCCTTGCTTTTTGAGAACTTATCAATATTAAAAGGGGAAAAATGATATAAAAAGATGATTCCACC
>PVHY01027935.1:0-15722 GCA_004024945.1 Uropsilus gracilis | reverse complement strand
GGACTCGAACCACGATCCCTAGCCCCGGCCGCTTCATAGGCTGAAGCTTACAGGCACGAGCCACCGTGCCCGGCCTGGATTGCATGATCTTATATTGTAAATGGCATGCCATGTGAGGTGGACACATACATGTGGGCACCTAGTAAATGATAGCCACCAGCATTGCCATTTATCCTCACGGTAATTTTCTAAGGCTAATATTTTGGTCCCTAGTACATGAAAAATATAAATTGAAGCTCAAGTGGTAAAGGTCATTTGCCCAAGGGCACAGTTGGTCAGTGGCTAGAATGAGCAGATGATGCCAAATCAGGTCTTCTTTCTCATATAGCACAAAGGCAGAGTCTAGGGTGAGAAAAGCAGGGGGGAAGGGGTGCCAACCTGGAATAATTTTGTACGGGTGAGGCCACACCTGTAGTTCTTTGTCCCATCCTGGACATCAAGCTTTGAAAGGCACAAAACTTGCCTTAAGAATATGGCCGTTGCAGAAAAGCTCCCCTGGGGGTCTGGCCTGTGTCTGTATGACCTTGCAGTAGCCCAGCCCTGTGTCTGGAGGGGCGGTGGCCATCAGTGGTCCAGAGTAAAAAGTTCTGAGCATGTGCTTGCTCTCTCTTGGGGATGAGGGTTCTGTTTCTTGCAGGTTTATTGACTTCTGAAGTCTGCTGGGACCTGGGAGGTAAGTGGGGGAATTCTGGCTCCGGAGTTTTCATGCCCTTCCACTGGGCACTGGGCAACTCATGTGCCTCTGGGTAACTAGGTCACTCAGTTTCTTGAGTCAAAGTCCTGGACCTCACATCCCTGAGTGCACCAGGGGAGGGGACTGCACATACCTGAGGCCTGGGTGAGGGGCGGCTCCCTGGCTGTGTTGATGGGTCTCCCACTGGGCCGGACCTCTGCTGGGGAAGGAGAGAAGGAGAAAACAGGTTTAGCCTCTGGTCTACCTTCTGTCCCCCTCTCTGACATTAGGTCAAGGGCTTCTTTAGTTCTTGCTTTGGGGGTTATCCTCGACCAGGAGGTGAACTGTTTCGATTGTCTGGGGGGGTGATGTTATAAAACATCACCAAAGAGTTGCAAAGAAATCCATTTTATCAATTACAGTTATTAAATACTAAACATGGAGTTAAGGCATGCACAATTATCACTGCATTAAAATAACAGGATCTCACAGTTCGGTAACTGCTATCATCTTTTTTTTTTTGAGATGAGGTCTCATTATGTTGCCTGAGGTACCATGGACTCAAAAGATCCCCAGCCTCAGCCTCCCAGGTAGCTGGGATTACAGGTGTGTGCCACCACTCCCAGCTATTTTTTAAGACTAGGTCTTGCTATGTTGCCCCTGGAGGGTCTCAAATCCATGGACTCAAGTGATTCTTATTCTCAGCCTCCCTTCCAAGGCTGGGATTAAAGGTATGTGCCACCACGCCCGGCCTGCTATAAACTTGAAGTGACAGGAACATAAATAATACTTGAAGATATTGGTAACAGTTGTAATAATATAAAAAACCTGCTACTTCTACCAGTGACAGTCACAGCTATTGCTAGCAATATTGTGGGGTTTTGTCTGTGTTCTAAATGAAAGGAAATGCTTAACTTTAGCTAAAGGGACAGGCAAATAAAGATGTCTATTTTCCCAGCCTAGGACACAGAGGCCCTATGAAGACCCTGGATTAAAAAGGCCTGTCCTGAATTCCACTTTTCATCCAGATGTCCAGCATGAAGGAGAAGCTGCCACTGAATAGATGCGAACTCCCTGAGACCTGGTGGGGCCTAGGGGATTGTGAGTGCATCCTTGGACTGGAGACAGGAAGAGTTTGAAGGCTGCCAGGCGAAGAACAGGTAGGTGCACAGGCCTGAGCCAGCCTGGGGTCAGGGGCAGCACTGCTGCTCAAGGACATGTCGCCTTGGCCAGCCATCTCCCCATACAGTCCTGTCTTCTTTGGCAATGCACATGAGCATTGAGTGATTGCACTGCATGCTGTAAACATATTACAGTTTTATCTGTCATTCCACCTCCATCAAGCTAGGAAAAGAAATTCAAAGGATAATTAAAAAATAAATTCTTACAACTCCACAATAAAAAGACAAATAACCCAATTAAAAAATGGGCAAAGGATTTGAATAGTTATTTCTGCAAATGGCCAGTAAACACAGGGAAAGATCTCATCATTAGCCATTAGGGGAAGATAAATCAAAACCACAATGAGATACCACTTTACTTCAGATGATGCCTAAAGATGATGGACATAATGAGTGTGACAAGAATGGAGAGAAAGTAGGACCCTGGCACCTTGTGCTGAGGATGTAAGATGCACAGACACTGCAAAAACAGCCTAAGAGCTCCTCACAGTGGTACTCAAGTTACCAGTCTGCTCCTAGATAAAAACCCCAGGGAACCGAAACACGTGTCCACACAAAGAAAATATATGTGTCCACACCAAACATAGGTACATTTATATTAATAGCAGGATTATTCCTAATAGGCCCAAAGTGAAAACTCAAATGTCAAGGGGTAAATGAATAAACAAAATGTGGTAGATCCATCAATGGAACATTATTACTCAGGCATAAAAGGAACCTCGAAAAGCTGATTAACCTTGAAAACATTATGCTAAGTGAAATGAACCAGATGGACAAGGATAAACTGTATGAGTCCCCTACAGGTACCTAGAGGAAGGAAATTCATGGAGATAGAAGGTTTAACCGAGGGCTTATGGGGCGGGGCGGGGGGAGGGGAAGGGAAGGGACTAAGATGTTGTTTAATGGGTATGAAGTTTCTTTTTGGGATGAAACAGAAGTTCTGCATCTGAGTGGTGCTCATGGTGACATTACATCATGAATGAAGTAGATGCCACTGCTCTGTGTACTTACAAGCAGTAAGAACAATGTTGTGTGACAATTATGGCTTGTGTGACAAGCTATCATTTGTTGTGTGACAATTATGGCTTCATAAAAAATGGTCAAATTGGCAAATTTATATTATGCTTATTTCACCACAGTAATTGCACTCTGAAGAAGCAACCTCATGTTACTACCTTATATGGGAAACAAATAATTCTTCCCATAAACAAAGAATTTATAATTCATACTATGAGAACTAACGATGTTATTAAGTTCTAGCTCTGGTAAAAGTTCTGAAGCTGAAGCCTCTCTCCAAGGGGTGAGGCAGCAAAATACTTACAAGTTTGAGCTCAGAAGTTAGACTATCAGTTCTTTCTTTTTGCTAGCTGGTGATCTTGGGCATGTTACTTAACCTATTTGTGCCTCAGTTTCTGTATATAAATGGGCATATGAACAGCAGCTGTCTCATGGAATAATCCATCTTAATATATAACAAAGTAGCACAATGCCTGGCATATTAGCACCTGTAGGAGGGTTTAATGCCACTCCAGCACCAACCACACTGGATTCTTCACTTAAGACTAGACCCAGACAGTGCCTTCAGGAAGCCTTCCCTGACTACCCCCACAACCCCTGCCCAGCTATCATGACTGAGTTAGTGCCTTCCTCCTCATCCTCACATGTCAGCACATCTCCATGGTCCTCAAGGTTGGTTACCTCTGACAATCTGCCTGTCTTCTGCAGCTGCGCGTGAGCTCCTTTAGGGGAGGGTTCATGCCCTTTACCCCCACATACCCCAGGCCCACTGCAGGTATGGCATAATGATAATGTTTATGAAACAGAGCAGAGTGGAAGGTCTGGGACAGCTTGGTGACCCCAGGGATCTGTGGGTGCTGCCGTTCCATCAAGGTTATAATACCCATGATGCATTGTCTGGTGGGACAAAATGCTTTTCTTTAAGTACAATCATGGGGGATTGTTTAAGCTCAGGTAGGAGATGGCAAGATAAAATGTGGATAGCTGTACTATGTGCCTCTTTGGTCTGCTCCTAGAGCCCCAATGCCTAGGGAAGCAGAAGCAGGATCCAGCTCCCTGGAGTCATATTTCTTCCTTCTCTTTAGTGCCTTTTCACTGAGCTCAGCTGTCACCTGTGATCTCCCCGCTGGAGCAGCTCGCCGAGGGGGCACACTCACCCAGGCAGATGGGGGGTTTGCCTGTCCAGCTGCCGTCTGCTTTGCAAGTGCGGTGCTCAGAGCCACCCTTGAGGGAGAAGCCCTCCTGGCAGGAATAGATGAGCGTGTAGCCCATGGAAGGCAAGTCCAGGGCCCCGACGTTGGCATGGGTTGGCGTCTCTGGCTGTTTGCAGTGGTGGGCTGTACAAGAAGAAGACAAAGTTAGACCTGGGAGGTGAGAGTCCTCTCCTGCAGCCTTTCTGCCATCCCCGTTTCCAGATGGAGCACCCCTTTCTTTCCTGCGTGGTTCCCTTTCATGTCCAGCACCCCCTCCCCACCTGCCACTGCCTCCACCAGGAAACACGAGCCCGCAGTGCTTTTCCTGAGGGAAGAGGAGTCAGGATGACCTAACACCTGAGACCTGAAGCCTGATGATCAGCCTTGCTAGTCTCTGCAGTCACTGCACAGTTCTTTTTTCTCTGCAAAGGCAGAGGAAATGCCTTGCAGTCAAAGAAAGATGTTTGTGTAAAATGCTTTCCGTGAGAACCCCAAGGGGGAGGACTACCCAGAGATCAATACTGCTTCCAGAGAAGAGCCGTGCGCACTCTGTCTTTCAGAGCATTCAAGGCATCCTGGCTGTGCAGTGGGGGGAGGGCAGGAGCTGTGGGAGCCGCATCTCAGGAGGGAGGTGAGGCTGGCACTCACGGATGCAGTCGGGCGGGGTTCCACTCCAGGTCAGGTTGGGGAGGCAGGTCCGGGAGGTGGAGCCTTGCAGCAGGTAACCTTTTTGACATTGGAAGAGCACTGTGCTTCCAACCTGTGGTAAGGGGTGAAGGCTTGTGGTCACCCTCTGCCAGCAGTGCCCACTCCCCGGCACACACGCTGAGCTGCCTCGTGGCCCCTGCCGTACCCTTCCAAGTCTCTCTGGTTAAACCTGATCTGTCTTTGAGGCAGCGTGCAGTGTGCCTCCTCGCAGGGCCAGTCCACCTCCCAAGCCAGGTCGAGGTCTTCCTGGACCTGCCTGTGCTGTGGGCAGAGGCCTGACCTGGAATCCCAGAAGGAGAGGAGGTGACATCCCTGCTGCTGTCATCACCCCCAGCTGTGCAGGTAGCATCAAAAGCAGCTTGTAAACTGTGGAAAACTGTAGAAAGTGGCCTCATGACCAAGTGCCTCCTTCTATGAAACTATAGACTCCACAGGCTGGGAGATCGGTTCTTCTTACACACTGGGCCTCAAAGCCTCTGGTGCTGGATGCTGTAAGTACCTGGTGAGTGGACTGCCACCCTCCCTCCTTCTGTCCCGCTGCACAGCTGTTTTCCCCACCCTCACCCTCCACTAGACCCTCACTCTTTGATGTGACACCACTGCAAGCACTGGCCATCTGGACTCCTGCAACCCACGTGGTATAACGTAGCTGGACCAATTTCCTGCACCCCAACTCACATTATGCTACAACCATCCCTTAGGCAAGACAGGCTTAGGGGTGTAGCCCCTCCAGCCATGGACAATCTCTGTAAAATTTTAACCCCCCCCACCCTACAATTTAATGATGACGAGTCTGCTGTCACCAGCAGTGTTTCTGAAGTTATCAATAGTCAATGAACACAAATTTTGTGTTATATGTTTTAGATGTTCTACTCTTACAATTAAGTAAGTTAGGGGAAGAAATGTCAATGAGGAAATTGTGAGAGAAAATATTTTATAGTGCTTATCAAGACCCTAAGTTACATCATAAGGTCTATCTCTTCCATCATCCCCACAGATGCCTGGCCCAACCCCACGGATGTCTGGGCAGCATTGTGAGCTGCAGGCCAGCCGGCCCTCTGGCATCAGCTCTGTGGGTTGGCATGAGGGCTTCATGGTCTGAAGGGTGCTCCGGGCAGCAAGGTGGGAAGAGCAATTCAGAGCACTTCCTTTGCCAGCTTCCAAGTCCTGGCTTCCCTGGAGCTGCTCCAAGGAAGGCGCCAGGTCTTCTGGGGCTGACAGTGACAGGAAGGGACAGGAGACAGAGGCCTGATCCCAACTAGCCCCATTACCTGGTAGCCCTGGGAGTTGTTCTGAATCCCAAACTGCGGCATGCCGGGGTCTGCACACGTGGTCAGCATTGGATCTGGATGGCAAAACAAAGAAACAGACCACATGGTCATGGAGCTCTCGTGGCTTGCTCGCCCTGGGAAGCAGATGCAGGGAAATGGAGCCCCGCCTTTGGATCTCTCCACCTGAGTTCCATCCCAGGCTGATGCTGAGATCCCTGGTGTCTGATTAGCTCCAGCTAGTTCACATACTGCTCTAAGAAGGTCAGAGGAGGACTTGTTCCCTTTTACAGACGAGACCACTGAGGTCAGGGAAGGAAAGGCATCCTCCAGGCCCCACAGACGGATGCCCATTAGCTAGAATGCTGCCCCAGATCCCTTCTCACCTATGCAGCTGGGCTGGGTGCCACTCCATGTCCCGTCTGACTGGCAAAACCTCCGTGGAGAGCCCACCAACACCAGAGGGGGCTGGCAGGAGAAGGAGACAGACGACCTGTAGGAGAAGCCTCGGTCCTCTCGTCTCCCGCGGGATGGGACACCGGGATCTCCGCAGAACACAGCTGGGAAGAGGAAGGAGAACGGCGGCCCAAGTCACTTTCTGGAATCCAGTCTTGTTTGGAGCATTGTTTCCCTCACAATTCTGCGTGAACTCTGGGCACTAGGAGAATATTCCCGCCTCCCAGGGGCTGCTGCTGCTATATGCTGTCCTCCTTTCCACATTCAAAATCCCTTCTCACAACCCCCCCAGGTAATAACATGGTAGGAAGTTTAGAACATTGAGGAAAAAAATTAACGAAAATTCTACCACCACAAACTTGTTTTCATTTTTATGCTCACGTTGAAGTCTTCCTTGAGTTCTCTGTAAAGTGTGCATGGCTATCATCCCATGTCTAGTCACTGTTAACCCGGCCTTGTTCATGTGGGATCCTGCCCACAGTTTCCACCTGACACCATAATCAGTTGGCTGCCTAATTTTACAATGAGAATTTGGAACATAATTATGTAATAATAATATATGCAAATAGGGTTATAGTTTATTATAACCTGATGAAGGCATTTTTTAAAAATCATTATATAGTCACAAACGATTACTCCTACACTTTGCACTGTTTTCTTAGGGGAATTTTTAGCATCTTGAAGGGTTTGGGTGTGCTTGAAGCTCTTGGTGTATATTGGCAAGTGTCTTTCGTGGGTGAGAGAGCCCTGTTCATTCTGATCGCCAGAGAGTGTTATTAAAAACTGACTACAGAATTCACACTGCATGACAGCAGACAGAATAGCAGCAGGTCCCTCTTCTCTCGGTTCTGCTTGGTCTTTAAGTGTCTGCGGCCAATGAGACGGCTTATCTCCTTGGCACACTGTAGAAACGGGTCTCTTTTCCAAATGGAGGCTGACGTGCAGTTGTGATTTGAATGCCTTTCAAATAGCAGACAGGGATTCGGCCTATATTTTTCATTCTCAGAGACAATACTCTTTAGACAGATGTCAAGGCCCAAGGGGACACTGAACAACCCCCTGGGGCGGGTGGTGGAAGGGGGCCTGAGGCGGGGGGTCACAGCATGCGTGCTGGTTCTGTCAGAAAGCACTCAACACTGTGTGTGCACCAGTGTCCCCCAAATACCGATGGTGGCAGCTTGACCACTACCACCCTCAGAAGAGACCCCCCCCCCAGGCAGCACCAGGCCCAAGTGGGCCTCAGAGATACCCTGAATGTGACTTGCTTCTAAGAAAGCCCCTTGTGAGGCTTGCATGCAGTCATGGAGCCCCATTTACCAAAGCACATGAAAAGGAGGAGCTAAAATCCATGTCAGGCCAGGCACAGTGGCTTGTGCCTATAAGCTTCAGCCTATATAGCGGCCGGGGCTAGGGATTGCGGTTTGAGTCCCACCTGGGGCCCATAGCGAGACCTAGTTCCAAAAAATAGCTGGGCGTGGTGGCACATGCCTGTAATCCCAGCTACCTGGGAAGCTGAAGCTGGGGATCGCTTGAGTCTGTGGTACCCTGGGCAATGAGAGCCTGTGGTTCCACAGGCAAAAAGAGTGAGACCTACTCTCAAAAAAAAAAAAAATCCATGTCCAGTTCTTTTTATTTATTTATTTATTTTTTGAGACTAGGTCTTGCTATGTTGCCTGGGGTTGTCTCGAACCCACGGACTCAAGTGATCCCTAGCTTCAGTCTCCCAGGTAGCTGGGATTACAGGCATGTGCCACCATGCCTGGCTCTTCTCCTTATTTTTAAAGTTCTGGTGGTAACAACACCAACTATGATTGTGAATCAGAATTTCGGAGAAAACTGTTGGGAGGAATTAGTGCTTTCAGACTCTGTTTTGTTTTCAGACTGCTAATCTTTTTCCTTCAAGCCTCCTTTTTTTCCATGAGCCAAGTGAGACAAAGCTCTCCTGCCACCCCCCAAGATTTCTCGGGAGAATCAGATGAGACCCTGTGTGCAGACATCCCTTAGGAGGGGGCCTGAAGCACCAAGAAACTGTCACCACTGTGGACCTCAATGTGCCCAGATGAAGATCTGGGACGCTGTGAACCAGCCATGAGTGAGTTAGTAGGCAGTACGTCAGGGCAAAGCTATAGGCCCAGGGTGACTCCTCTTCCTTGTCCCTGTTTTTATACAAATTCACTTCCTTCTCCAATAACTTTCAAGCAGCATCTATGAAACATCTCTCTGCACCTGATTTTCTGCTGTTTCTGGCACCGAAGAACTCAATAGAGATGAGCCCTGCCCCCGGAGAGTTGATTCCAAGTCATATAACAGGTGGATTTAAAGACAGAAGATACAGATAAGCAGCATGGTTTAGATACCAACACAATTCATTGAAAGTACACTCCTAGCTGGGCACGGTGGCTCGTGCCTATAAGCTTCAGCCTATGAAGCGGCCGGGGCTAGGGATCGCGGTTCGAGTCCCAGTTGGGGCAACACAGCGAGCCCTAGTCCCAAAAAATAGCTGGGCGTGGTGGTGCGCACCTGTAATCCCAGCTACCTGGGAAGCTGAGGCTGGGGATTGCTTGAGTCCGTGGTACCCCAGGCAACGTGAGCCTGCGGTTCCGTGGGCAAAAATAGCAAGATGTAGTTTCAAAAAAAAGGTAAGTACATTCCTTTCTCCTAATGAGCCCCTGGCAGGCCGGGCATGGTGGCTCGTGCCTGTAAGCTTCAGCCAATGAAGCGGTTGGGGCTAGGGATCATGGTTCGAGTCCCTCCTGGGGCCTGTAGCGAGACCTAGTTCCAAAAAATAGCTGGGCGTGGTGGTTCGCGCCTGTAATCCCAGCTACCTGGGAAGCTGAGGCTGAGGATTGCTTGAGTTTGTGGTACCCCGGGCAATGAGAGCCTGCAGTTTCATGGGCAAAAATAGCAAGACCTAGTCTCCAAAAAAAAAAAAAAAAGCCCCTGGCACCAAGTGCATCAGGTGTACAGAGAAGAGGTGGAAGAGGCAGAGAGGTTTGTTTGCACAGCTGGAAAAAATGGAACTGGGGAGAAGTTAGCAGCAGAAAAACCTTGAGCAAAGACAGGGAAGTGGTCCAGCAAGATGGGAAGAGCTGGGAGTGGGCCTGGGGAAGACTGCAGGAAAAAGGAGCGAAGCTGTCGCCGAAAATGAGCTTGACAATTTGGGGCAGATGCCTGGCTGCCTTGTGGAGGGCATTTTCTTTTTTCTTTTCTTTTCTTTTTTTTTTTTTGAGACTAGGTTTCGCTATTTTCCCAGGGAACTGCAGGCTCACATTGCCCAGGGTACCATGGACTCAAGTAATCCCCAGCCTCAGCTTCCCAGGTAGCTGGGATTACAGGTGCGAGCCACCACACCCAACTATTTTTTGAGACTAGGTCTCACTATGTTACCCCGGGTGGGTCTTGAACCTGTGGACTCAAGCGATTCCCGGTCTTGACCTCACTTCATAGGCTGTGCCCAGCTGGAGAGCATTTTCTAAGAGGAGGATGCACTGCTATGCAGATATGTTTGTGGTCACCCTGCAAGAAAGTGACTAGGTCTGTAGGGAGTGGGGGAGAGGTCCAGTCTGAGGGAGGGAGGTGACTACCATGAACTCCCGAAGGACCAGATGTAAACAGCGATACCTGGGAAGAGTGAGAAGTGTCCCACTCAGGGCTGCTGCTTAGAGCAGTTCTTAATGGTCAGCAGCATGGACATATTTGGAAACATAGCAGGTTATAAACATATTCAACTTCTTTACAGGGCTCTTCACAGTGTAGGCCAAGTTCCACAAGGTGCCACTTCAAATAGGAACATTCTTTCGTTTTGATGGGTGGACATAAATGTGCATGCAACAGTGAGGTTCATCATCATATGCAAAATAAATTGGAAACTAGACCGGCAGCCACCCCTGGGAACCAGTCAGAAATCAGCTGAAGGCCAAGTTGATCACTGTCACTAGACCCAGAAGGGGCAACTTAAAGAACAAGAAATATAAACAGGTGACAAAGAGCAGTTTTGCTAGTCAGCAATGTGATGGCAATTAAAATAATGAGGCATTAAAAATAAAATTCCTGGTACTGGGTGCAGTGGTGCACACCTTTAACCCAGCCTTGGGAGGACAAGGCTAGGAATTGCTTGAATCCGCAGGTTCGAGACTACCTGGGGCAGCACAGTGAGACCTAGTCTCAAAAAATAGCTAGCTGGGTGCGGTGGTGTGCGCCTGTAATCCCATCTACCTGGGAGGTTGAGGCAGGAGATGGCTTGAGTTCACAGGATTAGGACTGCCCCAGGCAACATAGTGAGACCTAGTCTCAGAAAAAAAAAAAATCCCTAGGCTGGTAAATATTCAAAGACACTGGCAAAACCCATTGTTAGTGAGGGTATGAGTCAGGAAATACTCTCCTAAACTGCTGGTGGGGGTGGAAAGTGGGCTCTTTCTAGATGGAGTTTAGAGTGCACACCTGTGAATCCTGCCTTCCACCCCTCAGGCTGTCACCAGATAGACAAATGCCATTTCCAGGGACAATTATTGCAGAGCTGCTTCTAAGGTGATTAAACTAGAGAAACCTAATTTTATCACAGGCAGGAGATTAAACCAGCTGTGTTATCTACAAGGAAATTCTTTCAAGTCATTAAAAATGAAGAATCGAAGATCAGTACACTCTGCTAGAGTCAGGTGATGAAGGTGCACCCACAAGGCTGGGTTGTAAGCTGAGGTGAGTTGTACCCCACGCCTTAGCCCCGTCATTGGCATTGAATTCACGTCACTCTCTACCAAAGCTACATGGTGACAACCGTGGATGCCCAGTCAAAAACTTGGCCATGGTTCTCCTAGCGAAGTCAAAATTCAGAAAGTTGTTATGTCCTTTAGTAATGGTAACGGTAATTCATGGTTAAAAAGCAGCTCAGGTATTTCTCAGGAAGAAAGCAAGTCCTAGTCTGGCCCTGAAGTTTCCCTGGGAAGGATCTAGTGGTGTGAGGGGTGAACAACACCCCAAATGTTGCCTTTCCTGCACCTGCTCAAGCTGTTGACTCTTGTCTCTTGAAATTTCCCAAACTGTAAGCCACTCACGGAAACACTGAGGCAGCTCCCCGGTCCAGGAGCCGTTTCCCTCACAGGTAAGCACCGCGGGCAGGGAGAGCTGGTACCCCTCTAGGCAGGCATATGTCACGCTGGAGCCCCACATGAAGTCGGAGCCCACCACTTTCCCATTGGGGATGAGCTGAGGCGGCTTGCACATGATAGCTGCAGGGAGACAAAGCAGACTGAGTTCCGGGGTTCTGGGGTGTCCAAGGGAAACCAGGCCTGGTCGCTGGTCACCACAGGCAGCCTTGTGCTGTGGGGATCTGGGTCAAGCAGGAAGAATCAGGAGAAACCCTCTTATTTCGAATGCTCTGATCTTTCTGACCTTTGCAACCCCTCTCTCAAGTATGACAAACCATTCCTTTCTCTCGAGGACTTCCCTTCAATGTCTGAGGTCCAGACCTTACCATGATACCTGAGGAGGCCCTCATGGCAGATGCCCAGGCACTGGGGTTTCCCTCGTTCACCCCTGAGCCGCCTTGTTAACCTCCCCTCCAAGGGCCCAATGCCTCCACCATACCTTCTTGGCCCCACCCACAGCTGCACCACACGCACCCTTGCAGACAGGCTTGGTGCCATTCCATGTCCGGTCCTTGGTACAGCTTAGCACAGACACCCGGTGTGACTCCATCATATAGCCAGGGACACACTGGTATGTCACTGTCCTGTTGTACCTGAAGTCGCTGCCCAGCCGGAGGCCATTGGCTGGGATCCCAGGGTCACCACAGTTTATGACTAGGATGAAAGGGAAAGAGCGCTAGTCAACTGCCAGCCCAGATCGCCTCACCCCAGGACTCCAACACCATTCCTCTCCCCCCACACCCGCCCAGGAAGGAAACGCTTAGATCAGGGATGCCCTTTCTCCGCACAGGCTCCCAGTTAGCACCACCCACCCTAAAGTCTGCTCAGCTAGATCTCCCTGCAAGGGTCCTCTGTACCACACTGTCCTTGCCTACACCGTCCTTATGTGGGTGGTGAAAGTCATCTTTCTTATTCAAGTCCCTTCCCCCAAAGAGGAAGCACCCACAGGCGCAGGGGCCCAGAGAGGCTGGGGCCCAGGGAGAGGGATCCTAAGACGTGTTCCTGGGTGACATGAGCCTGTCATCATCTGAAGGGCATGCCCTACCACCTGCTGTTCTGCCCAGTGGCCGAGAGGCAGGACCTGGTGACCTATGCAACACCCGTACCTGTGTTAAGGTATCAAGTGAGGGTGGAGCTGGCTGCTAGCCTGAGAGTAAAAGGGAACTTGTGGGGTCTCAGAGGGAACCTGAAGTTCCAGGCTGGGCTTGGAAAGGGAGAATGTTGTCAGATTTCCCTATCTGGGTCCCTTAGTGACTCCCATTCCAAGAAATAGGGTCTGGGGCTATGCTGGAGAGGAGCAAGAAAGGGGAGTCATAGGGCTGTAGCATGCTCTGGAGCCAGGCTGGGGTGGGTCCAGGGGAGAGATGGAACGAACCTTGGTCGTCAAGGAGATGACTTTAAGGGGAAAGAGAATCTGACTGATTCTCACCGGGGGGGGTTGCCCTATAGGAGTAAAAGAAAGGTGCTGGCAGTAGCAAACATACATACTCGGAACCTCAGTGATCTCATGTAAAGTGGGGCTGATGGCGGCCACTTCATGGGGTTGAGATGAGAATCAGATGAATGATACTTAGAAAAGAAAGCACTGCACCAGTGGCTGTCACACAGTGGTGCTACATGCAAGGAGGCTGTCTGGTACTTCTCGCCCAGGCTCAAGACCCACCCCAGCAGCAGCAGCTGGGGTTCTCATATAACACCTAAAGCTTCAGTCTCCCATGGGGGGCCTCCTGCCTTGGCATGGAGGAACGCAACTGCCGTGGGTCCTGGGGGCCCTGCTCTCACCTGTGCACTCCGGGTCACTGCCTGTCCAGGTGCCATTGACTGAACAGTGTCGGCTGAGCAGGCCTGTGGCGTAGTAGCCCTCCCGACACTCGTAGACGATGGAGCTGGAGAAAACCAGGCCGTCACTGAACAGGACTCGGGCATTGCTTGGCGTCCCCGGGTTCCCACAAGAGACCACTAGGAAGCCAGAAGAGCACATTATTCACCAGAACAAGCGCAGGCATCACCTCGGGGCCGAGCGCCGCCCAGGCTGCCAGCCAGCTGCGCCCACGTCAGGACCCTGTGGATGGAAACCTCGTTCAGGCTATGTGCAAGTCTGATGAGTTCCCACTTGGAAGGGAAGGGGAGACTTGGATGAACTTTTCCTTACTTCTAAAAAGGAAAGACTATATCCGTTTTGTGACACCTAAAATGTAGCCTTACCAAATAGCCAATTTTCCTCAATTGTCTCATTTTTAAAAAAGTTATTTATGTGAGTCAGGACCCAAATCAGGTCTGGGTATGACATTTGGCTGTCACGTCTCTGTGACTCTTTGAATCCGGAAATTACTGTCCTTACTCCTCTCCTTGGTCTGTGACATACACCAGGGCATTCACCTGCTGGAACTTCCCACATTCTGGATTTTGCTCGTGGTATCAGTGAGGTTATCTTCATCTTCCTTGTTCCTCTGTCCCCTGCAGTTCTATAATCAAGTTCAACCCTGCAAGGGCACTTCACAGGAGATTTATGTCTGTCCTAGCACACCACATCGGGATGCATGGAAGATCTGATTGCTTCCTTGTTTATGAGGAGGCTGGTAAGTTGGCTCTGGTTTGCCTGCCTCCCTCACCTGGCATTATAAAGTTCCTGCTCATTGTTCCCATAATGATTTTAGGAGTCATTACTGAGTGTTGGCTAGATTTGTTATTTTATTAGGGACTAGAAAAATAATGATATTCTAATTCTGTAGTTCTTTCTGTACTGGCTAGAGTTCTTTAATAACACATTTGCCCACCATCAAATAACTGTTTACCCTGGAAAATACTGTTCATCTTGGAGTGCAGAATAGGGCCCACTGTTTTGTGCATCAGACACCATGACAACATTGTTTTCAGCAAGTGCCAACGCTGACCAACAATCATTTGAATTCATGGACTTGAGCTTATTTATTATGTGGTCATACATTGCCTCTATTAATTTTATTGATGCTCAAATTCCCACATCCAAAGAAGTGGAGCCCCATTAAGCTGCCCCCCCCCATTTCCTTTGATTCCACCTACTGCCTTCGGTAGACTCCTTGTTGGAGTGACAAGATGTCTCTTGTTCCTGTTTATTTTCTGCCTCAGCTCTGTAATTAGCATTTTCTCCAGGGCTTTGTTCCCTTCTGATGGAAAATGGACTTGGAACCACAATCTGGGAACTAAAGGTATTCAGTGTCACTGAGCTGGTTGTCAATTCCAGACTTAGAGTGGTGAGAGCTGGGAAAGATTTTAAATTAAAAATAGATTATGACTTTATACTGATAGTCACTGCAAATTTAAAAGTCAGAGATTTAACTTTTTTCATTTTATAGCTCTTTCATGTTAAAGATCTTAATAATAACTAAATGTGTTTTGTCCATAAATATCATGCACAATTTAGACTAATATTCTCACACTATTACAATCATAACAGTATGATTCTTGAAAATAGTTTAAGATTTCATTCCTCTTGGTCATCAAGGTAATAAGTATGTATGTGTGTGTGTGTGTGTGTGTGTGTATACTTTAGTCAAATTTCAGGTTTTTTCTAAGTTAACTGAAATAACTCTGAGTTTTTAATCACCAACCTAATATATAGATTCATTTGTTTCTATTTTGATATTTAGAGACTGTCATCTTTCATTTAATTTTGTTTTGTGAGCATTACAACATTTCTTTTGCTGCAAAGTCAAATCTGCAAAAATGGTTCTGGCACAGAAGGTAGGCCCTATGGCTGTACACTCCGGGAGTATTTGTGTGGCCTATGTGCCAGGAATGCTGTGATGGTCAAGCCACACCTGCCCTTAAGGAGCTCTGTCTGTCTTAAGAACATACCTGTAAACAGGTGAACGAAAATATGATGTAGTAAGTGTTGTGTTTGAAGGGGGAGGAGGGGAGAACTACTAACTACTAAGGAGGAAGCAGCTTATTAGGGCTGGAGAGATAAAATTTTGAGTAGAGTTTTAAAAGATAAGCAGAAACTTTGCAAGGGAAGTCATAAAGAGCTGTGCATACAAAGATTTGTGAGCACACGTATGTGCACATACATTCTCATTCCCCCCCCCCCGCCACCATTCACT
>PVHY01027934.1:0-15697 GCA_004024945.1 Uropsilus gracilis | reverse complement strand
AGGCGTCTGTGAATGGCCATTGTAGATCATCTCCTCTGCCTCAGTTTGCAGCTTTGCTGTGGGGCTGATGCCCCCCATCTTTGGCCTTCCTCTCCTCTCCCGTAGTGTGGGGACGGGGCCTTGCTCTCCTAGAAGGCATTGATGAAATGAGGTCTTGGATCTTCCTGACTCGGTGAACACTTAGGTGTGCTTCGTGACATTGTGTCTCTACAGTTGTTTATCTTGTCTCGCATGCACTGGTTCTTTCAGTTGTCCATCTGCTGTGTCCAGCTCAGGCTTGTGGGCTGGATTTTTGCATGGTCCCTTACCCGTTCTATGATGGGGTTTGTGCTATGCATGTTCTTGCTCTTCTTGAAGATTACCTAGTATGAGAGTGAAAGGGAAGGAGCATTTCAACCTGGCCTACCCCACCCCCTGCTCCGCCTGGTAGCTCCCTGCATGGGGGTGGGGCCCAGATGGATGAGCATGCGCCCTTTCATGTTCCCCTTGTGCTAGGAGCTCAGGGGACATGGCTCCACCAATCTGGGCTGCAAATGGTTTCCCATTCAGCAGCCATCCGCTGGTGGTTGGGGCTAGAAAAACCCTACCCTGTCCCCCACTCCCGGGCTCACGGGGCTTGGAGGGTTTACCCAGGGTTCTTTACCACCTTTGCTCCCTGCTGGCAAGGGAACTCCGACGGCTCAGGACCCAGGCTTGCAGGCAGCCCTTTGGAGGTGTATTTTCTGAAGTTTATAAAATGTAGTTAAAGCAAAACATGTAGTGAAATTCTCATGACAGGTATTCTACCAAAGATCAGTGGCTCCCTCTTCCCTCAAAGACAGAGCAGCTTAGTGTGTGCCAGGGAGCCTGAAAACTGCCTATTCTACTCAGGCCAATACAACAGCAGGAATTCTCCTTTTCACTGTCACTGTCACTGTCACTGTCGGTACTCCACACTGTGCACACAGGACCCTGCTCCTTACTCCATCTGTCCCTAGGTTATTAACACATTATCTCTGCAAATGAACTTTAGTACCAGTGTGTTGGTAGCCACAAAGTAACTGACTGGGATTTTGATTAGGATTCATTGATTTTTTTTTTTAAGAAAAATAAACCAAGATACCAGCATCATTCCTTATCCCCCTCTTCATCCTTTCTGTCACCCTTGCTCCTGCACCACCTTCTGCAATATAGGCAAATTTAACTTCTGTATCTTCACCATGCCAGTTTGTAATGCTGCTATTATGTTTGCTATGTTAAAGATCAATGAATATAAGCCTGGCATAGTGGGTGTGTATTTGAAAAACCTATGGGGGGGGGGGGAGGGAAGGATGTGTGAATGACTTTAAGGCATTTCAATGACCAAGAGGTGAAACACATTCATGGTCAAGAAGTCAGGCAGAAAGGTGGTGATGTTATATTAATATCTTCAAGGAAAGAAATTTAAGTATTAATTATGGGTCATAGAGTACTAAATAAAAAGAATATGGAGAACTTGATGGAATGTAAACACAAAAGACACATACAGTACACACTGTATGGGTGAGTTAGCATTTCAAAGGTAATTTTATTGCATTCATTTTTTTTCTGAACAGAATAAACATTCAATAAATATTTGCTAAACTGTAGAATTGATTTGAATTGAAATAAACCACAAGTGTATGACTTTGAAATTGAGGAGATACATCACAAGAAAATTCCTCTCCAGTGCTTAGTTTCCCATAATTTGATACATAAATAGAAAAATATCTTGAATGCTAAATATAGCACAAGTAATTGAAAGTGGACTGAAGGGTGACAAGTGATTTGATTAGAAAGGAAAATTCATCTTGTCACTTATTACCTGCAATCCAAATTTATGCACGATCAAACTGTCATTCAAATGGTTGGTGGCTTCTTGTTTAGAATGCTTGCTGTTATAATTGCCAGAATGCTTTGATTTCTCTAAAATATAGCACAGCCCAATCTTATTATAATGGGATATGCTTTAGAATGGCACTTAATGGGAAAGACTTTATTTACTGAGTTACAAAGACTACTATGTCTTCCTGTAAGGCAGAAAGTCTTGGTAGTCCTACAGTATAAAACTTCTGCTTGTTCAGAACAGGTTAATAGTGAGGTATTACTTGAGTATTGGTTTCCTTCCTTCATTTAAATATTTTATTTAATTGATGTTTAAACGTGTGAATTACAATATAGCAATATCAGAACCTAGTTCATATTATCTCACATTGGTTATTTTCCAATGACCTTCTACATGCATGTCTATTCTTTACCCTTTGACTCTGAGTCCCTTTGGTTTCTGATTGGGGATCACTAATTATACACACCAGGGGAAATTGGAAAATAAGAGGAGAGTAAGTTGTGGGTCTTTGTTTCTGCCAGAATGTAATTCAGCTACTATTTACATTAAATCTATAGCTCCTAAGGATGATCTCTCCCTTACAACTATAGAAACCCATTTTGATAGGGGTGTTTTGGTGAAATTGGGGGGCTGCCGCCCCCAACATAATAGTGCTGCATTAAGATGGCAATCATTGTGCCCTGGTGGATGCAGACTTAGAGAAGGGAAGTCAAACCATTAGTAAGAGAAGCAGAGGGGATTTAAGGAGGGGAGGTGAGAGAGAGGAATCAGAAGAAGGGAGAGAGCAGAGGAGCAGCCAGGACACTGGAGGCCTTGGAGCTATTGCTGCCATGTGCAGCAACAGGGCAGGGAAGGAAGCCATGCTGTGGGCTTCCATCCCCCGCCTGTGCCAGTGAGGAGCCCGGGGAAGCATGCTAGAGAAACTTGTGATTTTGTAAGCTGAACTGGAAACATGATACTTGAAAACTTGCTTTAACTTTGAAACTGTGAAGTTTGGGGATTGTCTGGAGACCTGCAGGGCACTTTAGAATTGAATCTGAACGAATGTTGGAGCTGTATCTTTTAGAAGAGGATTGATAGCACCATCTTGGTTTGTTCATTGGATAAAATCAATCAATTCAATCTCACTTTTGAAGGACGAGTGACGATACCATCTTGGTTCCTTCATTTGGCTTGAAGTGAATAGCTGTGCCTTTGGAGGAGGATTGATGATGAATGATCTTGGTTTCTTCATTTGGTTTAAATGTGGGAGAGCCACCATTTTGTGGACACATTCGGTTGAAGGAATCACTTGCAGTTTTCAGACTAGAGACTGAACTAATGGGTAAGATAATCAAAGGGGCCCTTTGTAAGCTCAGTGACTTTTGTTTATTTTACCTTTTAATGAGTAAATCTGTTATTGCCCCCTTTTAAGATAGTGTGTTTTTGTTACTGCTTGAGAGATTTGGAATGAACCTAAAGAGTATGTGGGTTTTAAGGGCCAACTACTCCCATTTGTAAATTTAATTAAGTACCCTGTTTTGTTACCTGATTTCAATTTCAAGTACTAAAACCCCTCAGTCTCCTTGTCCCTCCATGGCTACATGTTTTAGGGGGATCATCACCATTACTTCTTGTTTTCACTTAATCCTACTCACAACTTTGTAGGTCCCACTTTAGTGTGTCATTTACTTCCTACCAACTCTGATGCATAGCTCTTAAATAACAAGAGTCCTATTTATACACCTTTGCCTTATAGTTTCTCCTCAAAACAACCCATGACCTTCATCTATAGTAGGGACTGAATGGACAGTGAGGAAGGAGGGAAACAGGAGTCATGAATATGAAAGAATGGCAAGGAAGGAGGAAAATAGAAGCCAGGAATATGAACGGACAGTGAGGAAATATGAAAGGATGGTGATGAGGAAAGAGAAACAGGAGACAGGGCAAGTAGAATTAAGAAGAGTTTATTGCCGTGAGCTCCTGGGTAAGGTCCACTAACGCCTGGTGGAGCATTAGTGAAGTTGTGCCCACAGGGAGTGCCTGCTTTTATAAAGGTAAGGACATGAGGGGGTGGGTTTTGCTAGTGTGATGGACAAGATTAGCAAGTAGACAAGGTAATTAGCTGGATGAGATGGGCAAGGCTGAAGGTAGTCTTAGCTGTAGCTGGAGGGTAAGACTTGGGTAGGGTGGTATCCATCATTCTCTTATGGGTGGAGACTCCTAGCACCCCCAATCTGACCTTTTAGGGACCCTGTCATTATCTTTTAACATGTGTTTTTCTCATAATACTTACCATAACTCAAAAGTATATTTATTGTTCATTATTTGTTTATAGTCTTTCAACAGAATGTAAGCACCATGGGGTACACTTCCTATTTATAAATTACTTATTTAATTATCTATCAGTTTTGTAATTGATACATGGTAGAATGATAATGAAAGAATGGACTTCTATTTGGGGAAACAATGGGAGTTACAGAATCAGTCACCAATTCAGGCCTAGTCAGAAAAGCTGGGACCAAACACATAGCCATTCTTGTGTTGATTTTCAACTGTGCAGGGCCTGGTGAAGCTCAATTTTAGGTAGAAAAGGACAGTATTGTAGGACTTTTTGAACTCGGGGTTCTGTTTCAAGTTTGCATCACCCTACTCATTGCCAGATATCACCACTAAGAAGGAAGTAGGAGATTCCTGCAGGTTAAATGACAGTAGTTAACTTTGCCCTTACAGATTAAAGAAAGGCAAGTGAGGTTTAAGGGTGTACCATCTTTAGTAAATGGAATAAAAACCTGAAATTCAAAAAGGAGAGTTAATTTTAAGATCTGTGATCAAGCTGAGAATCCAGGGAACTCCCTTGTCATTTCTCAATAGGCAGATTAAAAATGATTGATTACATGAATTTTAAATGATCAGCTCTGAGATTGTGTGGCAAAACAGAACTTCATGGTTTTACACATGAAGGAATGGCACCCATATTCCTGTCTCATAGAATACACTTTTCAGAGGTGAAAGTTCATGAATTTTTTTTCCTGCCAAACAAGTCAATGAAAAACAATGTGGAAATGATAATCCAAAAGCAAACAGAGAGTGCAGAGAGGGCTCCAAGAGATCTGAAAATTGCAAAGCTGCAAATACAAGAGGGAAAACCATTACTAGCTAATGGGCAAAAGGCAATTTGCAGAATGCATGAGAGGGAAGCAACCTCTATTTTTAATTTAGTTGATCAAGACTTTATTGTATTTCAAGTGAACTTACAGCA
The DNA here is from genome assembly GCA_004024945.1 of Uropsilus gracilis. Lineage (NCBI taxonomy): Eukaryota > Metazoa > Chordata > Mammalia > Eulipotyphla > Talpidae > Uropsilus > Uropsilus gracilis. The sequence continues at coordinate 10,613 of PVHY01027934.1, read as the reverse complement.
CAGAGATTCATCATATCAAGAGAAAAACAAACTGAGGTCAGAATAAAGCAATTGAGGACTTGAGTCCACAGAGATTCTCAGAAACAAGATAATATAAGTTCCACATTTAGTGTTCCCTGGAGAATCAGCTAATCAATCTAAAGGCCTTAGCAATACAGCCAATCATGCTTAAGTATCTTGTTGAAGAACTCCAGCAGCTGACCCATATCATCTTTAATGGAAATGATAAAGCATTCTATCATTAGAAATGACCAAAAAAAAAGCATTTTATCAAATAGAAATGGTAGCAGGGACATGCTACCATTCTTCCCTTTTGCAGGACGTTTATCACTTTTAGATGGAAATGTTTACCAGTCTTTAAGAAAAATGCCAGGTAAACACCGAATCTAGTACATTAGCCACCCTGGAAGCTTAAAGAGTTCCTTTGAAAGTGGGAAAGAAATAAGTAAAGCAGAGATCTTAAACTAAACTTACAAGTGGGAGCAGCTGACCCTTTAAATCTACCACAATGGTTGCCATCTTAATGCAGCACTATTATGCTGGGGGCCCCAGGCCCCCAATTTCATCCCAGTACCCCTATCACCTAGGGACAGAGTGGTGTGCAAATGAAACTAAAATTTTTGATTGAAGATAAAAATTGGAATAACCATTTTAATGGGATTTATTTCCCTAACATGTTTTTACTTAAGATATTTTTTCTTAATTTTTTCTTAATTAATTTTGTAATTATCAGAGCATATTTGTTATGTTTGCATGGTGGTATTGTACTGCCTATTTCCCACTCCCCCTTTCCCTCTTCCCTCTCTGGTCATGCCAACTCCTCTCCTGCATGCTGTTGGTCTGTGTTTGCATTTTTTCTTTCTTGAATCACAGCTTCAAGGTATTCTAATTTCTACTTCAAAAGCACAGCTTTTGACATTATCAGCTTGCTTATTTAACTCAAAATGTCTTGCTTTTCTAGCTTCGCATCTAACTGTAATGGACAGCATTTGTTAAATTGGGCAAGTCAATTTCTAAATTATTAGGAAGAAAGGATTTCCTGTGCCATAGGGATAGTTTTGAAAGTCACTCACCTACCATTCTCTTCCTCTTCCTTCCAGGGAGGAGAGAGCAGAATACCTTAGGAATTGTCCATAAATGAAGATGAATTCATATTCTATATTACATTGCTTTGTGCTTTCCCAAGAATGGAGCCCATCTAAAGTATCATTCCTATTGCTTTATTGATTTTCAGATTATCAGGTCCCTTGTTCAGCATGAAATTTTACCATGTCCAACTTCAGAAAATACTCATGCAAAAAAAAAAAAAAATCAAATACTGGAATTGAAGATGTACCGCTAAGTCAAAATTCCCTCAAACTCAGTGGTTTTTTAACATGTCTTATTTTTTATTGAATTGATTCTGATTTATAACACTATTTCACATGTATACCCTGATAACTCAAATATCTCTATATGCTTTATTTACCATCAAAAATGGTAAATAAATATTTACCACACAATTGGCCCCACCTGCTTTAACTCACCCTGCATCCTTTGTCCCATCTTTGCTCATGGTAACAAGTTTTTCTTTTTTCATGAGGAAACATCATGTTTAAAGCAGTGTATAGGTTTTAGGTGGACAGTTTCTTATCTTAGCAACTGTGTACGTCACAGCACACCTGCCACCAAATGTCCAGTCAGATTCATCACCAACCCATTTACTCCTACCACCACAATAATTCCATTTAGACTCAGTGTTTGGCCTTGTTGGCCCTCCCTTTTTTTTTTAATACTCCACAAACAGGTGAAATCAAATAGCCTTTATCTTTTTCCCTCTGACTTACTCATCCAACATAATTCCCTTAAGGTTCATCCATGTCATTGTATCTAGGGCCTTTGTGCATCACTATCTTTGAGGTCACTAATTTGATCCTCAGTTTGGTCTATTCTGCTTTTTCAGATGCCCATTTTCCTTTTAAATCTCTAGTATTGTGCTCTTTACCTTTTGAATCTCTATTATTAATGTTCTGCCCATTAATTTTTTTTCTGATCTTATTAATTTGTTTTCCTGATTAATTTTGCATCTCTTTGATGAGATTTTCTGGGTTCTTTGTGTCATTTTTTACTTTCTTTTCTGAGTTTCCTTTTGTCTTTCTGAATTCACTTATTAAAGCAGTTTTTAACTCTATTTGATAAGGAAATATAATCTTCATGTTTTTGTTAGAGTCTAGGCCAGGGGTTCAGTTGCTGGTGTGAATGTGCCCAGGAAGGGGTTGCCTTGTGCTTTTCGCACTGCTGATTAGATTTGAGATTCTTCCATTGGGCACTGACAGTACCCACCATGAGGTCAATACCAGCTCTGAGGCTTGGTAGTGCCAGTCCTAGAGTGTTGTCTAGATTACTTTCTTTTCTCATATCCCCACTGAAGACTTGACCTGCATTGGATGCCCCAAGTCTTCTGCCTGGATTGCCCAGCTTTCTAGAGTGTGTGCCTTCACACCTTTTCTGCTCTCCCCTCCTCTGCCCTTCCCACCTGGCTAAACTGGCATCCCTGCCACCCGTCCACCCCCCCCCCGACCACAGACTCCACATGTTTCTCCCCACCCATCTCATGTTTAATGAAGTGTGAATGTCCTTTGTGTCTCCTCTGTGTGGGCTGTGTTGGTCTCTAGTGACGATGCAGTGCTTCTGTTTTACTGAGAGTTATGGGACTCTCTCTGGATAGCTGCTAGATTTTCCTTCCAGGTGTGTGAGGCAAGGAATCACCTCTAATAGCATCTTGGAAAAATCTGACAAACTATGTTTTCTTAACCAATTCAATCATTTTTGAGTAACTGGGTTGTTTTTGTATCTTGTCTATTGTTTAATAGTGCTGCAATTAACTTAAGAGTTCATATATCTTTGCTAATTATTGTTGTTATATTCATTAAGTAAATACCCAGAGGTGGATTACTGGGTCATATGGTAGTTCTATTTTTAATCTGATGTGGAACTTCCAAGAGTTCTTTGGAAAATAATGTAATCCTGCCCCATATTTAAAGCAGCAGTGTATTCAACATTAAAGAAGAAACACTAACCAATATGTTCATGAAATCCTTTTGTATTACTTATTTTATCTTGTGTTATATAATATTGGAAAAGACTATGAAATTATGAAAATCCATACTAATTTTGAAACCCAAACTACAAACATTGTATTAGTCAAAACAGGTTTTTTTTTTTTATAAAAAAAACCTGCTCCAGTGAGACTTCCTCTAAAGACTGCTATCTTCATGAGTGCATTGAACATTTAACCCTTGTTATTCCATGAGCTCCATTATTTATTTCCATCTTACCAGTCAACCATCATAATATGAGTAAGAGACCAGCAGATAATATTAATCTTGTGGTACTCTACATCAGAGATTGGTAGAAGTACAAGGCCAAAGAATGAACACAGCCAAATTTATTTATTTATTTATTTATTTATTTATTTATTTATTTATTTATTTATTTATTTATTTATTTAGTATCCAAAACTGCTTTAGGTGATGACTGAGTTCACTTGAAACAAGAGAAACTGGAAGGTCCACAAAGTCAAAACATTTGCCATTCACCCATTCACAAATGAAGTTTACTGACTACTGCTTTCCATCCTACTTATTTTAGTCACTGACTCCTTTGCTGGCTCTTCCATATCCACTTGATTTATGAACCCAGGAGTCTTCCAGAACCTAGTTCCCAGACATCCTTCTACTTTTTTATTGATTCCTTAGGTCAATGGTTCTCAACTCCTAATTCCTCTTAACAACTGGTTGGGAAACTGATTGCCTTGGTGTCACCCCCAGGGTTTTGAGTTAATTAGGATAAGGGTTACTCTCAGATAAAGTTCAGTACTTTCTGAAAGAATCTTGGGTGATTACAATGTACAGCCAGATTGGGAGCAATTATTCTAGATGATTTTGTCTCCCCTCAAGGTTTTATATTAACTATATACATCAACAATTCCCAAAATGTAACTCCAGTCTTAATAACTCCCCTAAAATCCATTCTTGCATGTCCAACTTTCCTCTTAACATTTCTACTTGGATTTCTATTGGTCATCTAATCCAGAATTCATGATTTCCTTTCAGACTACTCCTCCCCATCTCAGTAAATAGGACTTCAGTTTTCAGTTGCTTAAGGAAAAAAAATCTAGTTCATTCTTGACTTCTCCCCTTGTGTTCCGTTATTAGTCTATTCTCAATTACTACTATACATTAAAAATCTCTGAGAATTCAACATCTTACCATGTTCTATACTATCATTCAGCCTAAGCCACAATCATCTCTTATTTGAATTATTGCCATAATCTCTTGGTTTCTGCCCTTGTCTCTCTACAACCTAAAACGTTTGTTAAAATAGAACAGAAGACAGATGATTTGGATGGAATATGTATCAGATCTAATTACTCTTCCAACTGAAGCCTACTGATTGCTTTTCAACTTTCTCAGAGTAAAAAAAAAAAGATTTCATTGATCTTACAAACTTTGAATGGTCCAGCTTCCTGTTATGCCTTTCTCCAGCTTAGCCTTCTACCTTGCACCTCCTCACTAACCATGTAGGTCATGTATTTGAGCTACATGGGACTCATAGACATTCTTTGAATGATCACAATATTCCTTAGTATCTTTTCTCTAGCATGCTTGGCCCCACCTCCAGATACAGCCCAAGGCTCTCTCTTAACTATTACCTAATCAGGGATACTTTCTGTGACCACTAAATCTGAAACAGCTCCTTATGTATTTTCCCTTCCCTCTTATGTTGTTGAATGTTTTTTTGCAAAACACTCCCATATGTCATATTCTTATTTGTTTGTCTGCATTTCAACTTCACTAAAATGCATGCTACAATTAGACCACAGCTGCTGCCATGCATAGTCCCAAGGGGCACACATCACATTCTATGTGAAAGTGTTCCTGAGAATTGACAGTGCACTGTCACAGCAACTGCTTGTAGTAACCCTGCCCTAAAGCAAATGGCTTAGTTTTGTTCACTGCAGTTTTCCCCAATTCTTAGGTAGTACCTGAAGCATGGTATTAAAAATGTTGAACAGATACTGTTTATAATGCATTTGACTTACAGCCTTTATCACTGAACACTGCTTTCTTAAAAAAAAATCACACTTTTCCCCTGCTATAATATTTATTTTATCATATTTGCTTATTTTAGGTCTGTCTTGGTTGGAATATAAACTCCATAGATTTAAGGATTTTATTTTGTTCACTTCCTGGCTCATAGTAGGCACTCAATAATTGGTTAAAAGGAAGTAAGAAGAAGGGAGTAGTGAAGTGAGGCTGAGAAGAAGTGAGAAAAGAGGATGGAAAGCAAGGGAAGGAAGAAAGGAGATAGGAATGGAAGAAGGGGTATTGGAAGGGAAGAAGAGAGAAAGGAAGGGAGGAAGAAAGAAGGATGAAGGGAAGTAGGGAAGGAGGGAGGAAGAGTAGTAGGAAAAGAGGGAGGGAGGGAATAAAGGAAGGAAGGAAGGAAGGACAAATCACAAGTACTAAAGATGCTGGAGTCCTGCCTAGCCTCTTGGTTCATACAGACAAAATAGTGTAATTCTCAGATGACTTGATGGTCTTTAATCAAAGTCCAAAAAGTGTCTCCAAATATTCATCTCTGGATCAAAATAGAAATCATAAGCATTTGTAGAAGAATGGATAAAGAATATGCACTACTCAGTGGAATATTATTCAACTATAAGAAAAGAAGGAAATACTGCCATTTGTTACAACATGGAAAGACCTTGGGCATTATACTAAATGAAATACGCCGTATAGAGAAGAATAAATTCTACATGGTCTCACATATGGAATCTAAAATTAAAAATATTCAAACTTACATAGAGTAGAAAGTAGTTACCAGGGGCTAGAGGTGAGGGAAATAGGGAAAGGTCTTTTATCCTGGTCAAAAGATGAAAACTTTTAGCTATAATGTGATTAAGGTTTGGGCATGTAATATAAAATATGATGACTAGAGTTAACATAGAGTCAATAGTAATATAGAACATCATGAAATCAGTTGAGGGAAGATTAAAATGTTCTCCCTCCCCCCCAAATATATATACATGTACATTAAAAAATATAAATAAGTAAGGGAAGAAATATCTTAATTAACTGAATGGGTTCATGATGGGGGCAAGATAATTTCACAATGTATACACATATCAAATCACCACTGTACAGTATTAAATGTCTTAAAATTTTATATGTCAATTATACACCAATACAGTTGAAATTAAAAGAAACAATTTGATGAAACAGCTTGATAGTCACAAAATAAACTGGGAGAATGTATTTTTGTAGTCATGCTGACCTAGGCATAGTTTCAACATAGCCATCTTCAAGAAAAATCATAAACATTTGAAGGCTTTAGAAATGAAACCAATAAGGATAGTCAGAATTTAATTAAGAACTAACTTTGATAAATATTTATTATATAATCTAACTTGTTGAATACCATTAGCTATTTCCAATGTTAATACTATTAAATAATTAGAAGTAATGACATGTAAAAATGAGACCTGAAAACAAGTCTACTATACAGCATTTAAACTTCTTGATACTTAGTATTCTGAAAATCATATTGATTTTTATTTGTTTTTTTTTTCCATAAGCATTGTATTTGTACTGATAATCTTGATATTTTTGTAATTTGGTTGATTTTCTTATTACTTCGACCTTGCAGAGAGGTATCCTTGAATTAACAAGCCAGAGTGGACAGAAATGGATACTCTCCAAAAAGCTGGTAGCACAATTTTTTTTTCAGTTGTCAGTGGATCTTGAGCTGCTCCATAAATTCTTCTTCCTTATGATGGTGAAGGGAAGAGCCATGAATTGATATATAGGAGAGAAAGGATTAGTCAACAAAGGAGGAATAGAAATGTTTATGCTTTCTAAAATTATTTCCGACATCCTTATATCTATACTGAATTATATATCATCATGAAATGTTTCATAAAATATCACCAAGATCTCATCTCTACTTAGTAACTGCTTTATCTGTGAAGTTAAATATCTTGAGCCACATAATTACATATTGTGGCAACTAATCATTCAGATGCTACAGTAAAGAAGCTGAATCTCAAAATTACATCTTTCCTATGTATAGATTTTTAAAAAGTTTTATATGCACTGTTACCTTTCCTCAGAATAACTGTCATCTCTAAAAAATATTGTTTGAAAGCAGTAAATGATGTAGAACCACCAGCAGTCAGAGAAAAGACCAGTGATATTTTAAGACCTTGCATAACATTTGTAGAATTCTTAGCAATGGAGTAGAAATCACAATCTTGAGAGTGGTTGCACTGAATTCAAATAACTGATCATCACATGAATAGGGTATTTTTTCCTTAAAATTTGTTTTTTTTTTTCCTGGATGGAAAACAACTTGACTCAATTCCTGCTTTTTCTAGTTTCTTTGCTTTAAATACATTTCTTAAAAGTATGTCTTCAAATATTTTAATCCTTTTTATATTAATTCCATTGGTCAATTCAAAGACAGACAAGACAAAACCATTAGGATACTGGAAGTGGTGGTGGAGAATGAGGTGGGGAAAAGTTTTTCTTAGGGAAGGCAATAAATAAATAAGAATGACATACTGTACAACAAGCAATTGTATTTCAATTTGAACAGGGAAGAAACTTTTCCAAAGGGGAGCAAATTAAAATAAGAATATGGAAAGAGCAGGCAACTGTGGGTCCCTACAAATTTCTAGAAACAGGGCCCCTGATGTGCATGCAACAGTGGTTAGACACTGAGGGGGGTCATCGGTCTTGGTGCTTTTTGTCCCAGGTGAATGAAGAGCAGGCAACTGTTTGTTCTCATGCCATTTCTACATGCAGGGTCCCCTGACCGACCTGCCACATTGATCAGGAACTGAAGGGAGGTTGACAGACATAGCACCAGGCATCCCAGGTTGCAAGAAGAGACCAAGTTCTGCAACAGTCAACTGGTAGCCACGAACTTAAACAAGTAGCTCAAACACAAGACAGAATCATCTAAGACCTGGTACAAGCCTTTCTACAACCATGCCAGTCAGTATAAGAGCCATAGGGCCCCAATATGTAGAGCTAGCCTGAAAACAAACCACAGGAAGGAGGAAAAATGCAACTACCCAAGCAAGTCCTTCAGGAAAAAATATATCACCAAAGGAAAGACAACCTCCAGAACTCCAAAATGATGGCATAGAAGAAATACCTTATTTTTCAGACAAACAATCCAATCTCTTTATTGTTGTTGTTGTTTTTTTAGAGACTAGATCTCACTATGTTGCCCAGGATTGTCTTGAACCCATGGACACAAGTGATCCCTAGCTTCAGCCACCCAGGTAGCTGGGATTACAGGCATGTGCCACTATACCTGGCTGAAGAATTCAATCTTAGCATGAAAAAAGCATTCAAAGAGTTAAGACAAGTCAAATTCAGCAAGATAGAAGCATTCAAAGAGTTAAGAGAAGTAGAAAAATTGTTAAAAAGAATGCATCAATAAAAGTAATATAATTGATGAATTAAAGAGTGAGATTGAATCCTTAAAAAAGAAACAGAAAGAGATACAGCATATAAAAAGAGCAACAAGGGAGCTAAAAAAATGCAGGGGAAAACCATGAAAACAGATTAGATGAAGTAGAAGAATGAATTAGTACCCCTGAAGACACCAAAATAAAAGGGATCAATAAAGGAAAAGACAGAAGGAAGAAGATAGAATGGAAGGAAGAAGACAGAACGGAAACTCAGAAATCTTTCAAATACCATGAAGAAAGGAAATATTAGAGCAATTGGAATCCTAGAAAGAAAAGAGAGATTCATGGGAACAGAAGGGAAACTTAATGAAATAATAGAGACCTTCCCAAACCTTAAGAATAAAATGAAAATAGACATATAAGAAGCCAGAAGGATACTAACTATTTTAATGAAAGGAAAACTACAGCAAGACACATTGTAAAGCTTCCAAGTATACAGGATAAAGAAAAAATAATGAAACTTCTAGACAAAGGAAACATAACATATAAAATAAAATCTATTAGGTTGACTTCAGATTTTTATGAAAAAACACTTCAGAGACTGGAGCTACTTATTTAAAAACAAACAAACAAAACAAAACTACAAGATAAAAAATGCCAGTCAAGAATACTCTACCCTGAAAGATCTCCTTCATTTATGAAGGAAAAATAAGAACCTTTCCAGACAAGCTAAGTCTTCAGAAACGCACAATTACTAAACCTCCACTCCAAGAAATCTTACAAGAAGCCTTAAGATCAAAACTAACAGAAGAACAAGCAGGAAGAACAAAACAAGGAAGTAAATAGAACCTCAAAATGACCAACAAACTGGCAACTTCATACTCTCAAATATCAATAATCACTCTAAATTTTAATGGTCTAAACTCATCAATTAAAAGACACAGAGTAGTAAGCTGCAAAAACTAAAACCCAACATTCTGCTGTCTGTAGGAAACACATTTGAAATCTAAGATTTCAAGCACAGACTGAAAGTAAAGGGATAGAAAACAACCCTAAAAGCAAATGGCCCCCAATAGAAGGCAGACATAGACTCGTTTAACAAATAAAGTGAATCTCAAATTTAAAAAAGTGATGAAGGACAAGGATTGACACTACTTAATGATAAAGGCTGTAATACAACAGAAAAACATAAAGATTATTAACATATATTCACCAAATGAGGGAGCACCAATCTTCATCAGGCAATTACTAGAACACTGAAAGAGGATATCAGTGAAAATATGTATGTGATAGGTGACTTTAACACTCCATTGTCACTAAAGGACAGATAAGACAGAAACTACATGAGGATATAAAAGCTCTAAAGGAAGATCTAGATCACATGGATCTAATAGATAACTAAAGGACACAGTGCCCAAAAGGAAAAGAATATACCTTTTTTCAAACGCACATGGATCATTCTCCAAAAGCAATCATATATTAGGTCACAAGAAAAATATTAATAAATACACAAGGATTAAAATAATAGCAACCAGACGAGTCCTGCCTGCCAGCAGGCAGCCACCCCAGGGCTGTTTGTGCACACAGGTCCCTGGCCATCGGGGCTCCCTTGCCAGTGGGGACGAAAGGGGGTTAAGGTTCCTGGGTAAGCCTCCTAAGCTGGGTGAGCCCTGGAGGGGGGATGGGGTGGGGAGGTGGCCCCACCCACCAGTGGATGGCTGCTTCACAGGGCAGCCATCTGCAGCTCAGATCAACCAAACCATGTTGCCCTCTGCTCCTAGCCCAAGGAGAGCATAGGAGGGTGCAGGCTCGCCCCCTCACAGGGAGGTACCTCTGCAACGGGCAAGCGGGGGCGGGGGCGGGGGCGTGGGGGAGAACTCCTTCATTTTGCTCTCACTCCAACTAAACTTCAGAGGATCAAAAACAAGCGCAACACAAACCCCGACATAGAACGGGAGAGGGACCATGCAAAAATCCAGCCCACAAACCTGAGATAGACACAGTAGATGGACAACCATGAGAACCAGTGCATGCGAGACAAGAGAAACAACTGTAGAGACATGATGTCACCATGCACACTTGTGCGTTCCTGGGCCAAGAAGACTCAGGACTTCATTTTGGAGATGCCTTCGAGGTGAGCAACACCCCC
>PVHY01027933.1:0-15690 GCA_004024945.1 Uropsilus gracilis | reverse complement strand
CAAAATTATTGGTAATTGATTCTTCACTTTATATCATTTAGACTTACAAAAGGTTTCTTAGGCATGCTTGGAATAACCCCTCCTACCTCCTATTTTGGCAAGTTGTGGTTTTATTTTCATTTACTCTAAATCTTCTGTAATTTTTCTTTTTTACCCATGTGGATTTAAAAATGTGCTATCTAATTTCCAAATATGTTGGGAATTTTTAATTTATAATTCAAATTCTAGCTAAATTTTATTGTCATCTGCTAAAATAGTATTTTCATAGTTTATACCTCTTAGAGTATATTTAGTGACCTCAAATGGTATCTTCATTGGTGAGTCTTCTTTCTGAACCTGAGTGTCATATCATGTGGGAGGTTAAGACTATTCAGGCCAATTATACCTTCACTGTTTTCTACTTAATCTATCATTTAATTAGAGGTGCTATTGAAGTCACCAGTTCTAGCAATGTTTGTCTATTTAATTTTTAACTCCTATCAGGTTTTGTCTAAAGATTTTAGTCATTCTACTTGGAGAACACATAATTTTAGCACAGATTTTTGTCTTCTTGGATAATACTTCTTTATATAGTACCCCCCTTCACCCTTAATTTATTTCCCTTATTCAATGTGTATTTTGTAATTATTTAAATGCAGCTTAAAATGGATATTCTTCACATTTCTAAAGGTAACAGTATAAGAAAAACTGATTTATCTGTATTTGTTAAGGGAAAGTCCTATTACCACCTAGTTTTTCTTTGCCATATGCAATAAAAAATAAAAAGAAAAATATTTTACATACCAAGTTCAACTAGTAAAATAATTTTCTTTCTTTTTCACCTTTTCATCCACTATAATTGCACATCTGGGATTTTGTTAAGTCCAATCTATGCAGGTGAATAATACCTCAGTACATAATGTATAACAAATAATCAGAAATAAAATAATAAAACACAAATGTGCAATAAAATACAGGGGAGTCCCAGAGATCTCCCCTGGATGCTCAACATTCTAATATGTCTGTTTTTTATGTCTTCAACATTTCCTAAAGCAAATGCAAACGACTTTCACTTTTCTACTTTATAAGTAAGAATATATTTAATATGTGTAATTCTTCAACTTTATCTTTAAAGATAGCAATTTGTTTAAAATGTGAGGTAATGTGCACTGTGCCAAAACAAGTCAGTCACTGAGAGTAGAAATAAACTAATCTATTCCTTTTTTGCAAGCCAACTGTAATTTTCTCCCAGAATTATATATTATTTGACAAGACTGAGAAAAGGTTGAACTAATGTGAACAAAGGCTCAATATATATAAGTGAAACTTTTTATTTTGATATAATATTTATAATTTTATTACTTTGAATATAATCTTCAAAAAGTAGATTGAAGAAAATTGTGAATTATACAGACACTCATTTTATTAGGTACATAATATTTGGAGTTCTACCTTATTCTCTGAAAAATAATTAAAGACATTCTAACAATATAGAAAAATTATAATGTAAAACAATTAATGCGTATAATGCACACTACATATACACTATACATCTATGTACACTAAAAAACAAGTGTCTGATAAATACAATATTTTTCTTCTTTATTTTATTCAATAATCATCTTTCACTGCTGCCTAAAACATTAAATTTAGGAATTACCTTCATTCTTACGCTCAAATTCATAGTTTTTTTTTTGTTTGTTTTGATTAGCTATTTGTATTGGTAGGCATTATAATTACTTTTTGTTAATTCCTTATTTATTTTTCAGCTGACAAAAAGTATTTGCATGAGTATATAACCTCTGAATAAAGTCCACAGAAAACACTGGAGAAATAGTTTCTTTTAAAAAATTAGAAAAATAGTGAGCCTTTGGTCACATTATTATTGAGGCAGCAACCATTTCTGAGAGGCGGTTTAAAAACAAGGTAAAAAAAAAAAACAAAAAACAATTAGTTACTCCCAAAACACAGTTAAAAGGTTAGTCCCAGATTTACATAAAAATTTTATTCACCTAACTAAAGAAAAAATATAATTAGAATTTTTCTTGATAAGAAATCCAAAAGAGGATTTTTAAAATGTATTGTTTGTTACTGAGGTAATGTTGATATATGACACCCTATTTGGTTTAGTGGTACAGGTTCATACCTCTTCAGAATTATGTCACTACCCTACCTCCATTCCAGCACCCACAGTCCTCTACCCAGTATATTGGACCCCTCTATACTTGCCCTCCACATCCTCCCTCCCTCACCATCTGATTTTCTCAATTCCACAGTCATATTTCCAAGATTTGGCTTGACTTGGTTTTATCTGACATTATTTTATTGTATTTCTCTATCCTTTTTTTTTTAAACTTTTTTTGAGACTAGATCTCACTATGTTGCTCAGTGTTGTCTTGAACCCATGGACTCAAGTAATCTCTGGCCTCAACCTCCCAGGTAGCTGGGATTATTGGTGCACCACCATGCCTGATTCTTCTATATTTCTTAGATAAATGAAGCCATCTGGTATTTGCCTTTCTCCTTCATGTTTGTTTCACAATATAAGTCCCTCTAAGTCCATCCTGGTGGTTGCAAATGACAAGATTCATCTCCCCCCCCACACACACTGAAGAATGCCCCACTATTTATACACACTGCATCCTCCCAATGCACTCATCTGTCATTGAGCACTTAGGATTTTTGCTCCATAACTTGGCCTTTCTAAATATTCAAAATGAATGCAGGAGTGCACATTGCCTTTGAAGTAGTGTTTTTACATTTTTCAGGTAGATAACAATGGGTGGAGTTTCCAGGTCATCTGGCAAATGTTTTAATATTTGAGAAACCTCCATATTGTTCTTATTAATGGCTGAACCAGTCTACATTTCTATTAACAGTAAATGAGTACTCTTTTTCTTCATAATCTCACTAAGATTTATTTCTGACATTGCAGTACACCATCATCAGGTACAGAATGGTATCTCATCGTGCTTTCAATGAGCAAGTTTTCATGGTTCTGTTGCCCACTGGCATGTCATTTTTGGGAAAGTGTCTAACTTTTTGAAACCACTTTTTGATTGGATACTTTTTTCTTTTAGTGGGATTGTTGGAGTATTTGTATATCTTGGATATTATAAGCCCCTTGTTAGGTGTCTGATGTGCAAATATTTTCTTCTTTTTCTTAGACTATCTTTTTGTTTTAATGATAAGCTCTTTTACTGTGCAGGAGCATTTTAGTTTGATGGAGTCTCATTGGTTTATTTTTTTATTTGTTTCCCTGACTGTTAAAGTTGAATCCCCACAGACATCACTGAAATCAATATTATGGAGTGTTTCACCTATTTTTTCTATGTATATTATGATTTTAGATGTTACATAAAAGTCTCACACATCTTGAATTAATTTGTGTATGTGGCATGTGATTATGGTCTAGTTTCATCACTTTCCATGTGACAGTCAATTTCCCCAGCACCATTAAATGAAGAAATTTTTCCATGTAGCTCTAAATCTTATTTTTTTTTATTATCATGATGACCTCTGAATATTCATCTGCAAATAATATTTTCCAAAGAATGCATTAATTTTTAATTGTAATTAAAATGTTTCATCATTAGGCAGTTTTACTTTGAGGACAAGTATAAAGAAAATTCATCAAGTGAAATTCAGAAATTTAAAAAATAAATATATTCCCATTCTATGCTTCAAATTATTTTGTAAATAATGATTTTTTGCTTAAGAATTGAATATAATCTAGTGGAATATTTCATATGTGATATGCATAAACTTATGATACAGAAAACTACCTAATACCATGTGCATTCAATAGTATTTCCCTCTGAAATACCAAGTACATATATACACTACATATATATTCTTTCTATATATATATTTTCTCTCTCTCTATATATATATATACATATATATGTACATATATATACATATATATATACATATATATATATGTATATATATATATTTAAACCAGTACTACTACATCATTATCACTGGTATAAGAGATCTTAAGAAATACTTTTCAAATTAAAGAGAGTTCACTTTTTTGTTTACATATTGAAGATATGCCCTGCATTATTAGCATTTTTCAGTTAATACAGGAGAAATGCAGATAGATAATTTGTCCTGCAAAAGTTAGAAAGATGTCTATACCATTTCTCTAGTCTCATAGTGACTACACATTAAAACACTTCTCTTTCAGAATTAGGCAAGCTTTCCAAAGCAACACAGAGACAGAGGCTTGCAATTGTGACAGTGTCAGCGCATATATCCCTTTGTTGTCTGAGGTGATGGATGGATCAGGGTTTCATCTTTCAAGCCTACCTGCCAGTAATTCTTTGACATTCCATTGGAGAGTCAGAATTCTTTAGACTTTTTTGAAGGAGTTTTGCTTGTTACTATGCAATTTTGTTTATTTGTGGTAGTATTTACTTGTTTATTTACATAAACAGCCCAGGCACCCATGCCTACTGCTTTTCGTTGACACAATTTGTCTCTAACATAATAAGAGTTGCTTGTATGTGTTCCTCCATGTTTCTGGATACTTGTCATCAGGATGAGCTAGTTTCCTATGTCTGGGCTTCTCTCTACAGGATATTCATCAAGCAGGATATTCATCAATTAAGTGTTCATGCTCTCCCCAATAAAGACAACAGGTGCCATTCCTCCTATAACTTGCCAGGAGAAACATTTTATCTTCCTGAGTTTCAATTTTCTTCTGAAAGTCCCACATTACATCTCAGTCAAGGAATATTTCTCTACTGTTAATCTGAGTTCTATCATATTCTGTAAGAAATATAATCAGAACCATAATTTTCTAAAGGTGCATTCACCACGTATGCAAGATTATTTTCATTCTAAGAGTATTTCCCCCCATTTTAGAAGGAGAAGGAAGTAGGAAATCATGCCCATGCAATTGCAGAATTGTTTGTAAATCCAGAATTTGTTCTGTGTGAAACTTTTTCTCCATGCTTTCTCATGGGAGAAAGCAATGGGAGAAGCGACAGGGATGCATATTCAGGTTATTGCAGCCAGCACGACTCACAAACTGTGTGTTTTCTATCCCTCTAAATGGATCTAAATGTTGGGAAAGTTTTTTAGCTTATGTTGTTTGATTTCCTCATTTGTATAATGGAAAGTTGTTAATTTTATCTCCTGATTTTTAGGATAAAATAATGTATTATGTGTGTATGCAAATTGTGTAATGCTCACACATATGTTAGCATACATACTTATATAAATGCATATATGTCTAAAATATTATACACACTTATACTGCTCTTATTTGTGCATGGTTATGTGAGTATATGTGTATATGTGCACAATAATTCCTTGCTTCTAGTACCTAACATGAAATAAA
This sequence comes from Uropsilus gracilis, assembly GCA_004024945.1. Classification (NCBI taxonomy): domain Eukaryota; kingdom Metazoa; phylum Chordata; class Mammalia; order Eulipotyphla; family Talpidae; genus Uropsilus; species Uropsilus gracilis. The sequence goes on along the minus strand of PVHY01027933.1, from coordinate 10,358 downwards.
GTCTAACTAAATCATAGCAGTATAGTAATAGATATATTTTGAAAGGTCAAACAAATGTTTCAACTATTTCCCTATAACCTAAATAAAACATAAGATGGTTGCTAAATAGTAAGTCACTAATCATAGATAAAAACAGGCAAAATGTTGAAGTAGATTCTACCCAGAAGAAAAGTATATATATATATACATAACCAGGAAAGGAAAGGAGAAAGAAAGCAAAGTATAGGTTGAATCAGATTTGGAAGATGTAGGCTATCCTTTTCTCTAATTCAAAAGTTCTCCAACTTTTACCTCCATCAGCATCATTTGGGGACTTGCTAATATGCAGTTTAAAGACCATCATTCACCAGTTTCTGATTTAGTGATTTAATGGGATGGATCCCAAGAATTTGGATGTCTAACTGGTTCACACTTGTTTATCACAATGCTGATATTTACCAGGGAAGGTGCTGCAAGAATCACAACTTTCTAAGCTACAAATGTAGCAGTAACTGAATACAAAAGAAGGCAAATGAAGCATGCTGGTCCAATATTTTCTGAATATGCACTGTACTGTCTTTTGGGTCCCTGCATTACGCTAATAATCTTATTTGCATTCAGTAGGACTATTTCTACTCATAGGACTTTCACAACAGATCTAAAAAAACTAACTTCACAAATAGAATGATAGTTTTCTCCAACAGTGGAGTAGAAGTTTGTGACATTGTCATATTAAAATTGGATGGGAACACTATATTATTTAAGGTCAAAAAATCGGTTAACATCTATTTTCATTTACATTTAAGCAAGTGAGGAATTATCCTCCTTAGAGATTTGAAAATATTAAATGTTATTACCTGGCCATCAATTTTTAAATATATTTAAATGAAAGTTGTCCTTTCCAATATAGACCTTAAACAAAATATAAGCATGTTTAATTTATGTATTTTATGTACTTTAAAATGGTCATTAATAAACACTTGAGGTATTTTCAAAAATACTTAGAAAATGAGTTAGGATACTACAATCGTACTCCAAAAGGGTGGTGTATCGAAATCATAACTGGACTTTTTTGCAGAAATTTATAATTAAATTTTTAATTTTTTTATGAAAATTAAGGTAATCAGATTAAGGCAAATGGTCTGAAAAAGAAAGATAAACTTAAAGGACTCTCATGAGTTCAAAAACTTTTACAAAATATCCTAAATTTACTTAAAAAACTACAGTGACTTAAACTATATGATAAATAAAGATAAATTTAGAATCCAGATTAAGCCTTAACATTTATAGTGAACTGATTCTCAACAAGGGTGCCAAGACAAGTCAATGGAGAAAGAATGATCTTTTTACCAATAAGTTGCTGGGGTGAATGGATGTCTGTAGAAAGAAATGAAGCTGTACCCCTAGCCATACCCAAAACTGAGCAAAAAATAAATTTGGTATACTAATATATGAATTACAATTATTATTAATCTTAGATGAGAATTAGGAGAAAACCATCCTGACTTGGGTTAGCAAGTGGCTTCTTGGACATAACAAATGAAACACGAGTGACCAAAGAAAAAGAAAACAAACTGCATGATCAAAACTAAAGAGGTTTGTCTATTAAGTCCATCAAGAAAATTAGAGGAAAAAAGTCATAGAAGGCAGAACAAGTCCCTTTATGGGGGCCACATGTGTTCTAGCCTCCAGTAGGGCAGTGGTTCCAGCTTCATGCCTTCCCAGAGGCACCCGAAGCTGGGAGGACCCTGGGAGAGAGTTCTCTGCCTAAGTAAATGTGACCTGGGTAGGGGCAAGGGCAGGAGAAGCTGCCCAAAGGAGGTGGGAGGACCCCACAGTTATCAAGTCCCACCAAGGCATGGGCATGCAGGGAGTGATTGAGGAGAGCAGGTGGAAACACTCCCTCTGATCTTATTCCTACTCCAGCCAGTCCTCACCAGGAACAAGAGAAACACTAATGAACCAGCTGTAGACATAATAGAGGCTGCAGAACAAAAAAAGCCCTGACACACCCAACTCCTGGGAAGGACCCAAGAAGAGCATGGAAAAACAAAACAAAACAATGGATAAAGGACTGTGTAACCATCTACACTGAGGATTTATCACAGAGCTTTATCTAAACCATCGCTAGGGACTGGGAGCCAACATCAGGGCTCAGAGAAGCCTGCAGTGAGAACACGTTACCCTCCTTCACCACAGGGTGAGGAAGATCACAGAAATGTGGCAGTGGTTCCAAGACTGAACTGCAAACCACAAACAGAGATGAGACAATCAGGACTAACCAGCTGCAGATGTTTATCTCCAGTGAGAAACTTATCTATTGAGAAGGGCAAGGAGAGAAGCTTCCTAAATCAGAGTCCAGAAACATATGGCAAAGACGCAGCAAAATGGAACTAAAACCAAAAATGGAGGAGACAACCAGCAAGATGGGTGAAACGCCGATAGGTGGCAAAGGAGTAAAGGAGTTGGACTGAAAGCACATCGCAGAGTCAAGAATGGATATCTAGGCATCATGGAATACAGATCCTTGCCCAGGAAAAGGACAATAATTCAGAAAAGGAAGAGACCAATGGACTGAACATGGTCGAATAAACAGCAATGAGAGAGAGAGTTGGAGAGACCAGAGGTGGGGGAATGAGGTGGCATACCCAAAGGAATTAACAACTATTCAAATCAATTAATTAATTATATTTTAAAAAGAAAAAAATTATAAAACAGATTGAAATGTGTTCTAAAAGGTGTGTGAATCATATCTATAAGGAGATTTTGTTGAGAATATGTAAGGAATTCTTGCAACTCAATAATCAGAAGCCAGTCTACTGTTTTGTTTAAATAGGCAAAGAATCTCAACCACTATTTCTTAAGAAAGATATATAGTTGACCTAAATCAGATGCTAAACATTGTTAGTTATCTAGAGAATGCAAATTAGAAACACCTTCAGGTACCACTTGGAACCCACTTCATTCTTTATCAAGTGACAAGTGTTGATAAGGATGTGAAGCAAAGAGGACCTACTTGAGATTTACTTCTTATCTGCTTTCACACTAGTCTTTAACGATCTAATCAAAGTTGCTTGGTCACAAGAGCTTTAGAAAAACTTCAGAATGAAAGCACTTCACAAGAGCAGTCCCAGATCCTGGTACACAGAAATACCTGAAACACAGTCAAGCCAAAGAACTATATGCCAGGGGAATAGTACTCATTTTAAATTTCTAGTGAGGAAGAACCAGTGAGAGTTTATTAGAGATGATATTGTCCACGAAGCTAAGGAACAGATAAACTTTGAGGTAAGAGCAAAGAGAAATGCACTAATATTAACAGGAGACCAAAGAGGACTGCCAGTACCCCAAGTAGGGTGCTTTAAATAGGTCCAGTCAACTGAGCCCATAAAAGCAAAGCAGCTTTTTTTTTGAAAAATTCATTTTACTGATTTGTCACATTTGTGCATTAATTGATCCCTCATCCTCCCTCCATATCCCCCCTCTGTATCCCTCCTCCAGTCACTCCATCTCCCATTTTTCTGCGATTTGTTGGTTGATTAAGTTGATGTTCAGTTGTTGGTTGTTTGGCCCTTTGTTCTCTTCCGAAATCTGGTAAATGTGGTGGGTTTTTTTTTGCATATATATGTATATTTATATTTATATCACATTGTCCATTATTGTGTACCCTGGGGCTTTCCCACTTCACTAACATTTGTTAACTATCCTGATCTTTTGTGCTCATCACCTCCCCCATCTTCTTCCCCCTCCTCCTGAGAGCTCCATTGTTCAGTCCCATTGGTTGTTTTAATTTTTTCTTATTTGTTTGTTTTTCCCTATACCCATCATATAAGAGCAAAGCAGCTCTTAGTGTTGAACAACTTTAATAGGACTAGTGTACACAGAGTAAGAGGGGGTAATAGTTTCCCTCTTAAACATCCAAATTTACCCATGCCCTCATGGATCAATATCCAACCAAGCAGCACTGGTCTAAAGCAGGCTGCTGAGGCCCAGATATTCCAAAGGGAAACATTGGGAAGGGGCAAACAGTCGAGTCTAAGACCAAAAAAATAAAATCAAAGTACAACTATAAATAATGGCTCTCAGTGTCATCCTCCACCATGTGTCTCTCACCCCCAAGTTTCCAAGGCCCCGGAGTCTCAAAATCCCTGGTGCTGATAAGCAAGCCCTTCTTTTCCACATATTTCCTCCTGTATCTCTCTCCTGTCTCTTCTGTGTCCCTCCACAAGATCAATTGTGACCCCTCAGGTCTAACTCTCATTACATGTAGTGCCAAAATGGAAAACCCACCCTCCATGCAGATTCTTCTGTTACACTAATATTAACAAAACTGTGAAAATTCAGTAAATATATTTTCATGTTTCCAAGAATGTCAGTCTCTAACCTTATAAAAGCACTGGAAAATTAACTTAATAAATGGGATTTCTGAAAATGTCCTGCATTTTTGATGATAGTGTTCTAATGTAGGGAAATAGTTACCTGTAGTTCTGAATATGTAAAACACATTACAATGAAGTCTATTAAGTGAAGCCACTCAACTCCTGCAAAGGGCTGCAAAAAAATGTAATATTAATTCTGTAGAAATCTGAATTGGAAATGTGATATCCCTGTGTCTCATTCTAGGTTCAGTCATTATCATTGGAATGAAGTCTTGTTATTTCATTTTCAGTTTTTCATTAGAAGCTTCATAATAAGGATGAAACATTAGCATTTTAATGCTTTTGTGAATAAAATTGTTGTTACACTTGCTTTCGGACATGGGCGCAATCATTTTTCAAGTGCTCTTGCTCCATTGTAATTAAAGATTGTCTACTTGACAAAATTCCTGGTCTCTGAAATAATAGACAGTATTGCTTTTAAGCACTGCATTATTATTCAGAAAGCATTCTGTACCTATTTTTAAAATCTTTTAGTGTTTCCCTCCAAATTAACATCCTTGCTTAAGCCCTATGGAGGTTTTCCAGACTTTATCTTACTTGCCATCAGTCATCTGATACCAATGGCCCTTTCCTTCCTCATGAAAAGCTCTTATCTGTGAAGAATTTAGACTTACCAATACATATCTGGATGCACATTAGTTTGCTTCTTATTTTCTTTTCACAGCTACCAACTTTTATTGTTGCCTATTTCAGGATTTTATCCTGGGCAATCTTCCTATATTTTTGTTTATTTACTTTGTAATGTGTTTTATCGCATATATATGTATGTATATATACATATATATATATATATATATATTCAATAGTAAAAGCTAGAAGGGTTGTTTCATCTGGATATAGAATTAATCCAAAACAAAACAAACAAAAAAAGAAACTTAGAATTCATACATTGATTTCAGATATACATGAATTCAAGTATTTGCACTGCAACTTCTTTCCTATGATAACTCCTAAACCTAAACTTTGTTTTTTTCTTCATAATATAATTGTTGTTATTCAATTCATCTCAAATCCTGTATAAAGTAATTTATAATGTTTCAATTCTTATCTTAACACTATAAAGTACTTAATAACATAACAATATCATACAGAATTCAAGTATCTTGCTAAAGTAACTTACCCCTGGCAACTCATATCTGAATTAGTCAGAGTATGAGCTCTTAACATCTATTTTAAGCTTTTACCATAATAATGCTTTTCCTCTAGAGAAAGTGTGTGTTTGTGTGTATACAGATAGTAAGTGCAACAGCAAGAGAAAAAGAGATTCATATACCAACATTTTCTTATTAACATTCTAGAAATTACCAGTTCAACATTCTAAACTATGTCCTTGGACTACTCCCCTAATGATTGCCACTTATTCCCCCTCTTGTATCCCCTCACTATCAAGTTTCCCAAAGTGACAAAACAGAATTTTATTTTGTCGCTCCTCCCTTTATCCCTGTACCCCATTTACCACTAAATCTTTAAATCACACATGGTCAATGTCTCACGCACTCCCATTTCTACCCTCTACCACTGGATCATACACAATTTCCATAGTGGAATCCACCATCCTCTCACTAGATAACTGAGATGTATTTTTGCCAGGATCACTCTTGCCCAACACCTTTTCTGTATTTTAAAGACATGTAATTATGTCATAGTCCATCTCTTACTGCCAGAGAATAAAAGATGACTTTACCCTCTAACCCTCTAACCTCCATTGCTGTGAAGCCAGGGACAATCTTAAAGCAGCTCCCAAAGTCCATGTGTGGACCATACTAACTGCAGCCTCTCTCACGCTGCATAAGTGGGCACAGGAGTGGTGATTTCCCACTTGTTTATAGAGGGCAAGGAGGAAGGGTTCAGCTTCTGCAGCTTCTGCAGCTTCTGCAGCTTCTGCAGCTGCTTTCTACCATTTTGAATAAACTGCTTCACCAATATTGGTATGTTTTCATTTCTGTAAGATGAGGAGTATAGTAATCCATTAGTCATTATGAAGACTATATGATTTAAGATTTTTGCCACTCAAAAAATATATCTCTTAACTATCTCAAGAAAAGATGCTAAAGGAAAAATGCTTGATTCCAAGTCACTGCAATCTAAAATCCTAACATCTTGATATTGTTTATAAAAATATTAAATGTATTTTACATTTAATGTAGGTACATTAAATGTATATTACAATAAATGTTACTAAAAGGGAAGGGAATGATTAATTCAATATTAGTAAAAAGAACAGGGATACCAATATTTTCCATGACACTCCAATGAAATATAATAGGCAAAATCCTGGTTGACAAACAGTTTTCTGTACATGAACAGTGTTTGGGAAAAATTTAAATTCAGTAATGAATAAACAAGTTATTCAGCATTGTCCTAGTGGGCTAATGAATGCATCATGTTAATGTTTCATGTAAACTGATTTATAAAAACAATGTGTCATCTTTGGTTTCATAATGAACTTTGTATATCTCTGGATGTATATGTAATAAATATATATAGTATGTTTTAAGTATATAAAAATACTGCCAAGTGTAAATCTGATAAGACTTTTCATCATAAGAGAACTAAGTATGACATACATGATATTTAGTATGTTATTCACATAAGTGTTTAGGTAAAGGCATGAAAACTCAAGTGTGTGCTAAAGTCAGCAACAAATCTCACCCATCCAATGAAAGCTAATTGTGAGTTTGATTTTGTCAGTACTGATATTTGCACATGAGAAAGAAGTATGCGTCATTTCTTTACATGTTAGTGCAAATTAAAGAACAAAGTTTTTAAAAGACAGATTAGAAACTAGTATGATCTGTTCTCAATGTTGACCCTTTTTAGTTGAGATGTACCTCATTGCAAGTCAGCAGGGAGAGTGCTAATTATTCACTTGGAGATGCTATGGTGGCCCTGGGAGGTAGATGAGAAGAGAGAAGACCCTGACTAGAAAACATGTCCCCTATTGGACCACTTGTTAGCAGCTCTTTCCTTTGAAAATATCAGAGAAAAAGTTTTTTCACAATCAATAAAAAAGCCTATGGATGTGAGGGCGATCTGGCTGCGACATCTGTCACCCCATTGATCGCCAGGGTTGATTCGGCTGATCTGGCTGGCTAGGCAGGTGTCCCCTTCCTCCCTCACCGCTCCATGTGCGTCCCTCTCGAAGCTGCGCGCTCGGTCGAAGAGGACGGCCTTCCCCGAATAGAGACTGACCGTTCTTCGGTCGAGAGTATACGAGTAGCTGCGCTCCCCTGCTAGAACCTCCAAACAAGCTCTCAATAAAAAAGCATATTAATTTATATTTGGAAACAATGCATACATTATTAGAATTTTCATGTTAAAATTTAGTTCATAAGGGCATTCCACTGACCTCTGAGTCCTTTGTCTTGCAACCTCAGGTGGCAAGTTCATTGAGCAGAAGGTTCCCGGCTACCTGGACCCAGGTCATCTAATTATGACCCCTGGAGGTAGACTAGCAGCAATCACCAGGGGAGTAGTTGAGCAATTTGCATTTATTTTAAGGAAGAAAAAATAAACCAGATATTATAGTGTTGCTCTTGAGAATAATAGCCATATAGAAAGGCCAGTTGAAGAGAAAGGACAGTGCTGTTGGCTTCTTACCCAAGAAGTTGATCAGGGGTAACCTTGGCAATAGATAAAAAATTCTGTCCTTTAATCAGTAAATAAAGTCTTTTGAAAAGCTTTAGCTGAAACTAAACATCACCTAAGGATCTATTTCAGGAGTCTCAACTGCCCCTCTACAAGAGAAAGCCATGCCTTTGATGCCTCTTGCACAGCACAGAAACTGACTTCCCTGTCTCAGCTCTGTCCTGTCCAATGTATTGTCTCTGTCTGATCTGGAGAATCCAGGGAAGGGAGAGAAGACTGAGAACATGGAGGTGTTTGGGAGAGCACAATAGACTGTGATGGGAGGCTGAGATACTCTGATAGAAGGAGAGTTAGGCAGATCACACCTGAGAGAAGAAATCCTGTACTGTCAACATATTAACAAGGACATAAAACAACTATAATTCATCAAATAATAAAACATAAATAAAGTCTACATCTGTTTATTTTAATATTTTAATCTAGCATGTATAGGACTAGTTATTTTGAATGATTATCTATTGATTAATTGACAAGTATATGCTTGTGGCAGAGGAGGTTTTATTGCTGTAGAATATTAGTATAGGGAAACAAGCAGATTTGAGAAATCCAATTCATTATCTTCTAGAAGCTTTGTTAAATTGCTCGCTGTCTCATTTTGGTTCACCAAATTAGATAAAACCAGAGAAACATTAGAATTTAATGTATTTTAACTGTATGTGAATTTATCAGTTAGTTATTAAAATATTTACTTGAACATTAAAAGTTCCAATTATAGGAAAACACTTAAAAAGTAATTTTAGATGTTAAATTGGGCAGTCTAGACTTTTTATTCTTCTCCAAAAGAATAACCTATTAATGAATTTAAAATAAATTGACATGCATACAGCAGAATTAGCTTCTTTCTAGAAGCAACAATAAATTATTCAAGGACTAAATCACTTTGTTTGTACATTAAATACAATTTGTACTTAATACTATTCTTAAGAGTAATAAGTTAGAGATATTATATGTATGTTTATTTAAATTGAAACATCCAGTGTCTGATGTATAGTTTGGGAATTAATTAAAATTGTTGAAAACTAAAGTAATGTTCTAAATCATATGCTATCAACCAGGGATTATTTTACTTCCCAGGGGATATTTGGCATTGTATGAAAGCAGAATTTATTGACAATACTTATAGTGGATGGAATACTACTTACCTCTGAGGGTACTAGTGAGTGGGATACCACTCATATCCTATAATTAGGGTGGGTTCCTGCAAAAGAGAATTATCCAGTCACAAATCCGTCAGCAATCAAAAGTTTGAAAAATCCTGTTATAAACTACTTGACCTATTTGAAAACAATCTCAGTTTGTTAAGTGGTCCAAAATGTAAAATACTTTTCTTAAACTTTTAGACCCTAAGGCCAAATCAGTGATTACAAGAAGGAAGGTTTATTGCTTATTCATTTTAATATACACTTTTATTAATGTGACATTGATTTAGGACACCATGTATGATGGCAAAATATAGGATCTTGCCTCTCCAGGTGTATATTGCTACACTCTCTGTGTCCTCCCTTGTTCCCCTTGTTTACACTTTCTGCCCCCACTTTCCCTCTACCATCTCCATACCTCTACCATTTCCATTCTCCTGGAAACCTCAGTTTTATAGTCAGATTTCTAGAGTTTGTTATTGGTTTGTCTTACTCTTTGTTTAGTTTCTCTATTTCCACATTTAAATATAACCATCTGGTATGTCTCTCACCTTCTAAATTATGTCTATAGTTTCCCCTCCAGTTTCATTCAGATTATAGCAAATGACAAGATTTCATCTTATTTTAAGCTGTGTAGTATTTTAAAAACACAATAGAAATACTATTTTTTTCCAATTTCCCTGTATCAATCAAAGTCAAGGAAAAGGGAAATTACATAATTTAAAAACAAACAAAAACGAATAGAGGAGCCAAAATGTGACATGATGTTCTCCAGGACATAAGCAGCAACTGCTCAGTAGGTTAGGTCAGAGAATTAAAATCACTGAGCCACAGCCATTGTTAGTGATATTGCTGTAGCCTCATAAGAAATAATGCCATGGCCACTGCTGTGGATACCACAGCAATGGTTGAGGCCAGATTTCTCTTTTTATGTTCTTTCAAATCTCTTGTGAATGTGTCCTAGTCACAGCTAGTTAGAATCAGAAATCAAAAATATCTCAAGGGAAGTGATCCTTTATATCTAAGTCATATATAGTGTTGTAAAGCAATGGGAGGAAAGAAAAAGAGAGGAAAGGAGGGAGAAGGAAGGAAGGATGGAAGGAAGGAAGGAAGGAAGGAAGGAAGGAAGGAAGGATGGAAGGAAGGAAGGAAG
>PVHY01027932.1:0-15691 GCA_004024945.1 Uropsilus gracilis | reverse complement strand
TACCACAGACTCAAGCAATCCCCAGCCTCAGCTTCCCAGGTAGCTGGGATTACAGGTGTGCACCACGACACCCAGCTATCTTTTTTGGAACTAGGTCTCGCTACGGGCCCTAGGCGGGACTCGAACCATGATCCCTAGCCCTGGCCGCTTCATAGGCTGAAGCTTACAGGCACGAGCCACTGTGCCCGGCTAGCCCTCTGATTTTAATTAGTATCTACTGGGTCCTGGGCTGGAGAGACCAGGTACGAGGGTTAGCCCTTCCTGGTGGGTGTTCATGAGAAACTGCTGTCTCTTTCCTCTCAATTGCTGTCCCCCCCATCCCCCCAACCCCTCACCCGCCTCCAGGCATCTGCAGAGGAGAAATACAGGCTAGCTTTTACGTTCCTAGATTGACATCCTGCCAAGTTCTCTTACATGCCATTTGCATGGGAGGAGGATGGAATGGGAACCCCTTCATGGGAAGGGGCAGAAGGGCCTGAGTGGGGATCTGAACTTGGTCCTCTGGATCCAGGGAAGTGTCAGGTACCACCATTTCTGTTTTCTTCAGGACAGGATCGCAGGTATTTGCAGGTTCTGCGTCTTGAACTTAGCCCACAGAAAGTTCTTGGTTTCCACCGGATCAGGGATGTGCCTCTCCGGAATTCTTGATCAACTCTTGTTACTTATTCATGTGTGACTGCTTCATCAGCTAATCTCCGCTCCACGTTCCTTTATCTGTATCCTCTGTCGTTGTCCCTCAGGAATTAGGGGGGGCCGCTGCACCCGAGTGTAGTGTCTAGACAAGCCCTGCTTTTTGTGGTTCTCTATCAGTTCACACTAATCTTTGAGTCTTGCAACTCAGGCCTCAATATGAAAGGGTTTAGGGTCCGAACTCAGTCTTTGTGATTTTGCGTCAAACCCTATCAGTTTGACTTTAAAGCAAGATGTCCACCCACCCTCCTCCCCCGCCCCAAATTATCCTTCAGGAAAGAGAAGTCACTCAGTGATGAGATTCTTGTCAGCTCGCTTGTGTTGTAGAATGCTCACTTCAGTTGCTCCATTTTGAGCAACATTATAGAAGTCGCCGTCCTGATAATAGGATAATAGTGGTGGAACGTATGCTCATTCCCTACTCAGAATGACTGTGTTGGTTGTCTGTAGCTCTGTCACAGGACAGAGGACATGCCCTGGCCTCTCTGCTCAGCTTCAGTAGGGGGTGTCCTGGTTTTAGTCCTGTGGTTGAGAAGTTAACGCCTCCCCCGGACTCCTTGAGGTGAGGTGGTGACAGTGACCATGGGGACACACAGAGTGACAAAAGTGCTGCAGCAGGTGTCAACTGTCATCTTTATGGGGTCTCACCTTCAAGCTCACACTCCTGAAGACTCTCCCCTGTGAGGATGGCATGTGGACATGTGTGGTGGCTCTTCTGTGTTGGTGGCAAGTTGTGAGAGACCCGTCTGGCTTAATGCCTGGTACCAGCCAGTCCCTCTTCATGACAATCATCTGATTCCTAAGTGGGCAACATTTCATTTTACCCAGTAATGGCAAAAAAGAAAAAGAAATCTCCTGACCATGTCAGTACATCCACGTAAATGGGAAGATGTGACTGCCAGTGAATAAAAAAGCAGTAAGATCTAACGTAGATGTATAGAGGAGTATATTTATGTCCTACACTTAGCTCCACACTAAGCTCTGAGGCACTGGTGAACTCTGTTCTTAAAAACAGCTCCTGAAATTACAAACTACTGCTAAGTGCCTACATGCTTCTAAATCACAAAGCCAGATTTTACCTCCATACATTCATATTATGATTTAACAGTATGTTCAGTTTCGTTGTTCAGTGATGAACTTTTCCAGACACCTGGGATCTCCCGGCCCTTCTTGAATTCTGTACTTGATTAGTAACTCCCTCACGGAAGATAAATGAATTTTGCATTTTCTCTTTCTTTTTCTTCTTCTTTTTTTTTTTTTTTTTTTGTCGGATCTGAGACTCTGTATGTGTCTGGGGTGGCGTGTGTGTCTAAAAGCATCACACGCTTAAAGCCATGGCTGAAGAGTTCTGCTTAACTGTATACTTTGCATGCATTTGTGATTTGAAATAGGAGAAAAAGCCGCCTTGGAGACAGCTTGAATGGCATGCTGTCAGTCTGGGGCTTCATGAATTGGCAATGGTCTCATTTAGGACCTTCAGATGTGTCTCGGCCCAGACAGAATGAGAACGTTTTGCATGTTCCGGAGGAGACAGCCACTCCTCGCTGCTTCACAACAGGCAGCGGTGCATGACAGTTGCCCTTCATCGCCGGCTTCTTGGAGCTTAACCTCTGACCCTCCACTTAGTGGCTGTGCAGCGGCTGGAGCAGGCTGGAGATGCTGGTGAATGACGGGCATTGGCCTGCAACGTGCTTGTCATTATGTGGCTGTCAGAAGGAGCCTGCCATTGGTTTCCATCAAGGCCGGACGCCTCTGTGCAGCAGTCCATATTCCTTTACTTCCAGGGCTGTCAGCAACGTGATCAAGTGTGCATAGAAAATCAGAGCGCTGAATATATCTGCAATCAGGAGAAAGGAAGTTTGCCTCTTCTTTCTCCCTCTCTCTTTTATTTTTCTTGTGGGTGAATATATTCAGATGACTTTCGCAGGGCCATGGGGTTGAGTCTGTTGCTATGGTGGAAACAGGGGACTCTGGTCTCCCAAGGCCTGCGTTTCAGGTCGCCCACCATCCAGCCAGGAGCGGAGAGTGCTGCGATTTCACCGCTCAGGCCCGCCAGGCGCGTTTTATCAGTTTTCTGCCACTGGTGGAAGGGACGTCGTCCCAGCCCAGAGGTCCCTGGGTTGACTGATGGCACCAAATAGTGACTTTGGTTTCCAGGGGCTCTTGCAGGGAGATCAGTAAATGTGATTTGTGAAGCAGGCATGGAGATTTCAGAGAAATAACGGGAGTAGTGACTGATGAGCTCATTGAAGACGTTTCCTCTCACGGCTGAGTTCACGCACAGTGAATTTAATTGACTGTGATCAAGTCACGGAAACTTGAGAGGCGTCAGCCATCGGCAATCTGTTTTATAGACATCGGATAAGTAGGGCAGGGAAAGCCAGCTTTGTTTGTTTGCTTGCTTTTCTGTATAAACTTGGAACCCGGGGATGAAGGTCACTGTGAAATGTGGAAGGATAAGGGGAAGCCTCTCGCTCTTCTTAAGGTGCATGGAAGTTCTGGTCACAGGAAGCAGCATAACTTTGCAAAGGGTGGCGAGTCAGAACACCTCTGATGTTACTTTCGATTCTGTCACTTCCCAGTGGTGTCACTTTGGGTACATTGGTGGCCCACCCAGCCTCAGTTTCTTCATATTCCAAGACGGGGTGCGCTGGAGGGGGTGAGGATAAAGGACATCCCACTTGCGAGGCCTTTGCCCCAGCAATGACTAAGGCTCACCCTGTGTCCTTTCTTCCCTCCTTTTTTACCCTTAACACGGAAGATTTAATAAATCGTCATCAGGCCACTTGGGAAGAAAACTCGAGAACTCAGAAGAAAACTCTAGAACTCAGTCTTTGTGTTTCACCTCTTTCCTCCACATAATTCATTCTAGTTCACAAAGTCACATCGGTCATTAAGCCCTCAGACCACACATCTGAGTGGCCGGACTTGCTTTTCCCCTCCCTAGCCAGGTGGTATTCGTTCATCCATTCACACATTCTGCCACTGTCCTATTTCCTGGGCTCTGACGGCGTGTCTGGCCTGGTTCTGGGTTCGAGAGTACAGGTGGGAGCAGGTTAACAGCAGCTCCCCGCCACGGTGCTCACTTTCTGCGGGCCGAGACAGCAGACAGTCTACTCTCGGGTATATTTTTCCAGATGCGGTGAAGACAAGGACAAAGTGGGTAAGGGGTTCAGGGTCAGCCAGCTGTCAGGGAGGCACTCTCAGCAAAGGGGTCCTTCTTCCAGGGAGCTGACTAGAGAGAGGGTGCCCAGGAAGATGGGCCGGGACCTTCCTGGACCGAGGGGGTAGCCTTTCTCCTGCTTGTCAGTTGGTCTCTGAGTTCTGGTCTGTGTCCTAATAAGTGCTTTTTTCTTCGGGCTCCTCCTCATCCTTTATATTTCTGTAGGTGCCCCCATCAAGTTCTTCTTCCTGGCCGTCTTTAAAAAGGTAAAGTGGCCGTGTCACTCCACCACCGTGGACAATTTCTCAGACTTGCCATTGGCGATGTGTTAAAATTCAGGCCCTGGGTTGCCATATGAGGTTCCTATTGTTTCAGTCACATTGATTATCTGTGGCTGACCCCCTGCCCCCGTGCTCTTACCCCACCCAACTCGGCTTTACACCTGGTACTCTCCCTGGCCTCAATACATGGGCCACTGCCCTTACTCCCGCCTTCCTCTCCTCCCGCTGTTCTCTCCGCTCAGGGGCCTCCAAGAAATAGATGTTTCTTTCAGTGATTTCCTCAGATGCCATTTCTTTGGCTTCTAGCCTCCTCCATGTGTTGTGCACCAGCCAGCTCTCACCTCACGGTGCTCGCTCTTACCTCACAGTGGATGCGGTTGCTTGTCTGGCCTGTGCGTTCCCTGAGGTATCATCAGGTACAAAATAGACACTCAGTGAACTGTCGCCTTGTGGGACAGTTCTAGGAATTTTGTCACAGAAAAAGAAATGACGCCCAGATAAAGACGTCTGAACTGGCCCATCGCAGCATGACTTCTGCAGATCAAAATAAATGAAACAGGCTGAACAGTTAACAACACGGAAGCGCTTCAGTAAATCCTGTAAGCTGCAGGAATATTTTAAGGACAGACTTTTGCTGAGGTTTAGAGTCGGAGTAGGATGCGCCTTTGGCAGGGCACTTCACCAGTGATTCCATTCTTGTCGGGGGGACTTCTTGCTCAAGGTCCAGCGGAATAACCAGCGTCCATTATAAATGCAAAGGAAGATGGAGTCTGGGCACATTAGAAATAAAGCCTCTGGTTCACTCGCCAGTCATCCCAGCAGTACCAGAATACTGTGCCAGTGAGCATACAGGCTCCAGAGAAGCTGCCGCGTTGCCTTTTATTTTTTTATTTTTTATTTTATTTATTTATTTTTTTTGAGACTAGGCCTCACTATTTTTGTCCATGGAACCACAGGCTCACATTGCCCAGGGTACCACAGATTCAAGCCATCCCCAGCCTCAGCTTCCCAGGTAGCTGGGATGACAGGCGCACGCCACCACACCCAGCTATTTTTTTGGAACTAGGTCTCCCTACGTGCCCCCGGCGGGACTCGAACCGCAGTCCCTGGCCCCGGCCGTGGCTTCCTAGGCTGCCACCTACAGGCGCATTGCCTTTTAAATACTCCAGCCTTGAGTGTCTTGCCCCCAGGCTCATGGCGCTCAATTTAGCATTCCCATTCCACAAGCGCATGGGATACTTTCTTCATCCACGTATCTTTACGTTTCCCAGACTGTACTGTCCGGAGTGGATGCTTCTTGTTGTGTGTTTATTGTTCTAGAAGCGTTTGGTGCGATTGCACCCTAGGCCCATCTTGGTGCTCGAGGGGTTGCTGAAGCGATTCCCTGGCGTTGACAACCATTTAACTCGTGCCAGTTGTTTTGCTCCGCAGAAATAGTGCTGTGATGGGCCACTCCGCTCAGAAGTCTTTATCTGCGCGTCATTCCTTGTGCATACAGATTCCCAGAAAGACAGCAGGCGAAAGCCAAAGGCTCTTCTTGCTTAAGGCCCATTGCTAGATTTTGCTAAATTACCTTCTGGAAAAGGCAGATGCGTCATTGGGAAGCGAGGCTGGAAAATGGATTCCGTTTCACTGTGTGTTTCTCAGATCAGCTGGATGTGGATTTGGGGTCTCGCTGGGAATTTTTAAACCAAGAGCAAATCTAGAGGAGAGGAGTGATCACTAGTAAGGGAAGGAAGAGGACACAGGGAGAGAGAGCGAGCAGTAGCATCTCACATGGCCCTTCTCAGATGGGGTGTGGACTTGGGTGGGCTGACTTGCACACGCCCAGGTGCCCCGTACACTCCCCGAGCGCCCTCTCTGCTCGCCCGTACGCTCTCCCAGCGCCCCTACACTCCGCGGCAGCTCCCTGTTTAAGCTCTTGCTGTTTACACCTTTGGGTAAGATTCCTTTCAAGTCGGTGACTTAAAACTGGAAACATCTGAGTGTGTAGGTTCGGGGACCCAGTCCCCAGGACAATGTGTGGAGGCCTCCCTGCCCCACGCCTCTGGGACCCAGCGTGGTGCCTGCAACCTCCCCTGAATCCCGACTCCATCGGCCCTGGGGGCGTCTCTCTTCACAGGGCCCGGGCTCAGACTCTTCAGACCCGCCTCTCGCTCAGAGGCCGGTGCCAGTCCACCTGTGCCTGTGCCCGACTGACCATAAAACAAGGCTCAGTTCATTTGCTGGACCAGCTCAGATGCGGGAAACCCATGGGCTTAGCAGGTGACCAGTTGATGACAAAGGCTCTAACTCTGGTGCAGTCACGTGGGGGATGCCTAGAGCAGGGGGTATGTGGAGGGACATGGGTGGTGTTTCCGTGTGAAGGCCCTCCGTTGTGAGTCCATGACAACACAAGAAGAAGGGGCTCTGAAGAGCGTCCAGGCTGGGAGCATGTGGAGATTTGGGGAGATGCACATCACAGTGTAGCTGATGAGCTCACTGACCCTGGGCAAACGGACTCAATCTAGCCTCTTTCCCATCCCGGGGTTCGGGCTTCAAACTGAAAGTCCCGCCCTCTGCTCATGTGGTTGCCCTGGCGACGAGCCCAAGGTTTTCTTGTGGGTCCCAAAGTCACCTTATCACAGTCAGAGACACCTGCGTCTCTCTCTCAGCACCTTGGAGATTCTGAGGCTGGGGGGAGCTGTGCACCAGGGGCTGTGAGCGAAGACCCGAGATATATGAGAGGCAGAGAGTCCGACCATCTGGACCAGGTATTGCTTCTGAAGCTCAGTGTCACAGAGCTACTATTGGAAAGATTTCTTAGTTCACTCCTGCTGTTGGCAAGGCACATGGCTCAGAGTGGATCTTGTTCCCCAAGACATCAGTGACGCAGTTCATTGTTGCCTTCTTAAAGCATCCATCTTTTTAAAATTTTCTTAATTAAAAAATTTTTTTTAAACTTGACTGCACACACTTTTTTTGTTTGCATCATTGTATACCCCACCACCTTGTACCTATGAACATTCTCCCACCACCTTGTACCTATGAACCATCATCTTAATCTCTTGTGTCCATCCCTCCTCCGATTCTACCCTCCACCCCTCCCTTGCTCTATACTTCAGTTTTGCTGACAGTTTGCTAATGTTTTCCTTGTCCTTCTGTTTGTTTGTTTCCCCTATACCCCACATCTAAGTGCGATTGTCCAGTATTTTTTTTCTTTCTGGCTTATTTCTGCTAGCATGATTTCTTCTAGCTCCATCCATGTGATCACACATGCATCAACTATCTCCTTTTTGATGGCTAAGTACAATTCCACTGCGTACATATCCCACAACTTTCTGATCCTTGCCTCTGTTTTGGGACATTTGGGTTATTTCCATATCCTGGCTAGTGTGAATAGTGCTGCGATAAACATACGGGTATAGATGTCCTTTTGAATGAGTGTTTTGGTGTCCTTTGGGCAGATTCCCAGAAGTGGGATGGCTGGATCAAATGGTAGCTCCGTTTTCGGTAGCTTGAGGATCCTCCACCAGCTTTCCACAGTGACTGGACCGGTCTGCATCACCACCAGCAGGGTCAGAGTGTTCTAAAGGGTCGGAGTGTCTTGCTAGCTCGAAGCTGGAGGGGGTACATCCCAGTCCAGTGTTCCTACTGGGCTTCATGTGGCTGCCCCACTGCCCCAGCCAAGTTCTGTGTGCTCAGGCAATGTGGTGTCAAATCACTCTCCAGCTGCAGCCCCAGCGGTGGACCTGAGAAGTGTCTGTTTTAGGAGAGGGGAGGTTAAGGCTCCTTAAGGGCAGTGACTTCTTATCTTGCTTTTATTAGCAGTGGTGTCAACATGCACTCAAATGCGATGACCTACCCTCTTTGCTGATAAAAGGAAAATGACCCGCCTGGCATGGATGGAGAGAGCGAGGTGCCTGAGGCAGATTACATTGTCACCTCTCATAATAACAGCAGGCAGGAGGGAAACACAGGCCAGCAGATTCCTGTTTACCCATGGAAATGTTTGACATTTTTGGCTCCTGATGAAATGTGCTGGTCTAGGGAAAGAGGGAGCCTTGTTCCAGGGGGAGGAATTCACGATAAGGGAGAAGGCAGGCTGACTTCCTAGGAGCGATTTGGGGACAGGACGGGACTTAAATCACAGCTCTAACTGTCTGCTGCCGGAACCTCTGGACCTCCAGCCCTAGAGGGAGCTCCTCTTTCCCTCTGTTCCTACTTAACCGGCATTTATTTTCAGTCGGAATCGCTCGCACAACTTGCCTGGCTCTAAAGGTGAGCTGAAGGCGGGTTACCTCTGGATATTATAGTCCCTTAGGAGGGGCCAGCTGGGAAAATGACAGAGAGAATAACCCCCTCCCTGCCGCTCTCCAAACAAGTCAATGCATTTATTTGGACTTGAGGACAAAGTAGCTGTGACTTGGGCAAGCTGTGGTTCTTGTGAGATGTTTGGGGGGCTCTCTAAGGCTATTTTTAGGTACTTGGTATGTGGTTTAACCTGTCATCTTGAAATACTAATTT
Organism: Uropsilus gracilis; assembly: GCA_004024945.1. Taxonomy (NCBI): domain Eukaryota; kingdom Metazoa; phylum Chordata; class Mammalia; order Eulipotyphla; family Talpidae; genus Uropsilus; species Uropsilus gracilis. Next base: position 7,051 of record PVHY01027932.1, on the reverse strand, counting down.
TAGGGGAATGAAGAAAGCGTCCATGTGATGTCTTTAGGTGTCTGCAAAAAGATTCGTTCCCTCGCCTGTGCAGAGGCAAGACTCTCAAGTTGTAATAAAGAGCTTCATTTAAGGAAACAAGAGAATTTCCTATTAGTAGAGGACTGATTAGGAAGAATTAAACAAAAAATAACAACAGCGAAACAGCAAAAATACTAATTCAGTCAAATCGTATAAGCATACAGATTCTACAGACTGAAGATATTTTTGGAAATTTGTTTCACTCTCTCATTTGAGTCACCTCACGATAAATAAGTCATGTTGAAAAGAGTGGACAGTGGAAAAAAATACTCCAAAATAGCATGTTTTGGGCTTAACGGTGTCACCAGAAAGAGTCCAACCCTGCAGTTCTCACAGCCCTTTCTCCTCGAGACATGACGTTTTTCACTTGTTAACATAACTTGCAAGTAGTGAAAAAGTAGAAGAGTGCCACAGCTTCGGATTCTGGACTCCTGGCCTATGATTTTGGTTTCTTATGAAGAAGAGATTTAAGCTCTTATTTTTTAAAAGATGCAATTTGGGTGCCAAGCGCTGTTGATTCTGCATGTTCTGAACCCGCCTGCTGTACAAAATTTGAGAGGGGCAGACATTCCGCACAGAGATTCTTCAGTGTTTTCAAAACCACACTTCTCCCGTCAGAAGGGACCAGTTTTCACTGGATCGAAAATCCCAAATGTCTACAGCTCGGGTGGGGTGACCCATGTCTTAGTAGAGTGGAGGTGCCTTAAAGTTGGAGGGGGGGGGCTTCTGGGAATTAGATGAGCTCATGACAATCAGGCCCTCATGATAGAATCGGTGTCCTTGTATGAGGAAATACCAGAATGCCTGTATGTGCCCCCCTGCCCGCCCCACACACAAAGAGGAGATCCTCTGGATATACATCTACAGTCCAAGAAAAGTGGACTCTGAATGAAACCCACTTTGCCAGCATTATGGTATTGGCCTTCCTGGCCTCAAGACTGATGAGAAATAGATCTCCATTCTCAAAGCTGCCTAATCTGTAACATTTCGGTACAGGAACTGGAGCTCAGATACCCTGCCAGTCATAGAGACTGGTGATCCATTCCTAGGAGTTAAGCTCACTGCTGCCTCGTGAGCAGGGAAGAAGGAAGAGCTGTGGTATAGACAGCCAGTAATTTCTGGCACACTCGGTGTGTGAGTGGAAGTAGGATTTTTCTCTGTTATTCTGGCATGGCCAAAGGCCGTGGCCTCTGTTACCAGGTAGGCTAACCCTTGGTCGCAAATATCTCTAAAACCAGGATTAGAAATCGGAGTCAGCATTCACTATTTCATCAGCACTTTCAGTGTGACCAGTATCAATGCTGATACTATTGCGGTGAAATGGGCGAATGGTCCCTGAACTCATAGAACTCATAGACTGGCAGGACAGAGAGACTGTGAAATTATTTCAGAATGCTTGTGCAAGTGCTTAGAATTGGGATGTGCACGATTTGCTGGGCAGTGGATGGAAATCAGCCAACACAGACCCACAGAGCCGGCTACTTGGAGGAGATTATATCCTTGGCTGAAATCTGATTAGTCCACAGTTCTCCAAAGAAGAGATTCATGTGGCTAACAGGTATAGGAAAAGATGCTCATCATCAATTACCATCACTTCAATCCACAATGAGTTACCACCTCACACTTGTGAGAAGAGCCTACAACAACAAGTACTGGTGACTATGTGGGGGAAAAGGAACACTTGTGCACTGTTTGAGGGAATGTAGCTGGTCTAGCCTATATAGAAAACAGTGTGGAAGTGTCTCAAAATATTCAAACTGTATCTGCCATACAATCCAGCATTTCCACGCCTAAGTATCTACCCAAGGAGTATTAAAAATACTGCTTGGAAGGTTATATGTTCTGCTGTGTTCATTGCAGCATGACATGTAATAACCTGGAATAGAGGCGTGAACTAAGATGCTGTTGTGTACACAAGGGAATATTCAGCTACTCAGGAAAATGTGCTCTTGCCATTTGCAACAGTGGATGGAACTGGAGTGGATTGCATACTAAGTGAAGTCAGAAGAAGAAAGTCAAAACTGATGATTTCATTTGTGTGGAATAAAGAGAAAGCAAAGGAACAGATTAAACCAACCCAGTCACAAACCCTACAAATTCTGACTGTTGGGGCTACAAGAGGGGGAGGGGAAAGTGGGGTGCACATTGGGGGCCCCAGTGGACGACTGTGGAGGACGGTGCATGCCTTGGTGGTGGGTGTGGTAGTGTAATTGACATCTGAAGAACCTATACCTCTGAATTATAGACAGCGATATATAGGTATGCTATTGCCTCCGTGAAAAGAAGACCCCCTCAAAAAAAAAAAAGGAAAAAAAAGAAGACCCCCCCCTCAAAATCTGCAAGGAGTGCTAGAAGCAAGAAGGAACATCAACCATGTGGGTCAAAGAGAGAAGCATGCAGGCCCACCCATCGAGATGGAGAAACCAGATGTGGAGTTAGGGAAGCGTCTCTCAGTTTTTCTCTTTGATGGTTCACTGCTGTGGGGGCCCTTCTGTTGGTGGTTTTTGTTTGTTTGTTTGTTTTCTGTATCATTTCACCTCGTTAGGAAATACTTAAATTCTGCTTGTCTCCTCACTGACTTCAGCATGATTGTGATGACATAACAGTGCTGCAGAGAGATGTAGGTGGATTCTAATGGTATGTGAGTTTTAGCTTTCTGGCAGGTTTGAAGTCACAGTAAAGTTGGGAAACCAAACAAACTCACTTCACCCCATCACACTGGGGTAGAAATTGAGCTCCTTGTGGAGATTTAGCTCCAACACCCTTGGCGGTTGATCAGCTCAGTGTTTGTTCTCTGTGCACTTGACCTTTACTTTGGAGGACCTGGTGTCTCCTGCATGGCGAGTTCGTGGGGAGCAGGTGTCCTGAGGGGGTGTGAAGGGAGCACTTGGCAGAGGGTCCGGCATGGCATTTGTGCAGGGATTTGGTTAATGTCCCAGCGATGTGCCTTCAGTCTTTACTCATCATTGGTAGGTTCTCGGAAACCATAGCTTCAAGTGAAACAACATATCGTCAAAGCAGGTCCTCGGATGAATGTTTTAATCAGAGTTGGGGTAGATTTGTTTCTTCTCATCAATGTTATAACCAGGCAGTGCTGAACAAAGTGATATGATTTGAGGAGTCCCTACGTTTTAATTTTATGCAATAGGCGCATTTTACTCATTTCTCTGTGATTCAGATTCCTGTGTATGTACCCATGTCTGTAAATGTAGGTCTGATGGGTGATGGTTCTTGTCACTCATGAGTGACAGGGCTTCATTTATTTTCCCTGAACACTGCCCTATCAGGAAACAAGTTGGTTCTCTCTCTCTACTAACATAAACATATACTGGGCTATATAGAAAAGAATGTATACTCTGTGATGGCTGTACAGTTTTGTGTATACTTTTTCCCAGTAATTATTTCTATTTTTTTCATCATATTAGTAATATTCACATGTTGGAAATAATCACATTGTATAGGGAGAGGGTTCCATGGGAAAATAATGGATCTTCCCCAACTTCCCCACTTAAGAGCTGACTATTTTTAGAAGACACCTTTATTGAGATAAAATTTACCTACAATACAGTTTGCCTATTCAAAGTGTACAATTCAGTATTTTAGGTTGCCCCCCCCCCTTTTTTTTTTGGTATGTTCACAGGGTTGCTTAAGCATTACCCCTAAAATCTAATTTTAGAATTTTTTCATTTCTTCTAAAAGAAACTATATTCAGTAGCTGTCATTTCCCATTCATCCTTCCCCCCCCAGCCTTAAGTAAGTACTAATCTACTTTTTTTTATTATCAATTTGCCTATCATGGACATTTCATATAAATAGAACCATGTAATATAGTTATGGCAGACTTCCTTCACGCAACATGATCTCTCTATAGTCTCTAGGTTCTAGGAGGTATAAAGGGCTTCTTTTCTTTCAGTGACTGAATAAACAGCAGCACCACAATATGAGGATACCACATTATATTTATCCATTCATCCCTTGGGGGACATCTGAGTTTGCACCTCTTGGCTAATGTGAATGATGCCATATAAACATTCGTGAATAAGGTTTTGTACAGACACATATTTTTATTTCCTTTGGATATGTATCTAGAACTATAGAGTTACACGGTAACTCATGACTTACTCTTTGACCAGTCCACAAACTGTTTCCCAACTGTCCTGTGCTACCATATTGTAGCCCCACTAACAATATAAAAAAGGTTTTAATTTCTTCATATCCTTGTCAACACTTGTCATTTTGTTTAATCTCATTTAATCCTCATGGTTCTGAGTTTGCCGAAGAGAAATAGTCTTACTGTTTCTTGATCTATGAAAACTCCAACTCAACAGACAGATGTTATTGGGAGATCACTTAGTTTCCGCCTCTATTTTATTTCTTTCATCTGTGTTTTAAAAGTGATATAGTTCAAGAACAGAAAATAAATTAATTAAAAGTGTACAAGATGACATCTTGTTCACATTTCTTTAGTACTTCTAGTAGTTACTTTACCTTAAAAAATTTTCATATATTTGAAGTACCTTTTTTATTAAAACAGTAATGCAAAGTTGGATCTCCAGGGAGCTGTCATAGATGTACAGAAGGAGCAAAAATAGAAGGACCAGAGGCAAACCAAAAGTCACTTTTTTCTGAAGCAATTAAGACAGTCGTGCTACCCTTCCTCCATACTGTAGATATGGCCTTTTCAGAATTAGAAAGATCTGCCTTCCTTGTATTCTGACATGAATATTTAGCAGTCATCTCTAACCCTAGGATCATACGGTAAATGTTAACAAGAAACACCAGAACTTGTGTTTTTCCCTGTCTTATTGTTTTTCTACAGAAGTGGTGACAGCTCGAATGACTCTGTGACATGGTGCCTACAAAGCTGAATATTACATGTGTAGTTACCTGGGTAGGTGGAGAGCGTATTTTTTTAAAGAGCTGGACATAGTGACTGAATGTCATCGGTTACATCTGTTTTGTAGTCCTGAAGAATTCTGCGTACTCCTTGACAGAAAAGTACAGAATAGAGTTTTAGACTACATTGTATCCCCATGATGTGTTTCTGCTAAGCCAATAGGCTCTTTCCTGAAAATACGAAACTTGTATACAGAGGATTCAAGAAGTGCTTTGCATAATATTTTAGGTTTTTCTTACCTTTCTACTCATTGTGCACATCATTTTTTTTTTTTTTTTTTTTGAGACTAGGTTTCGCTATTTTTGCCCATGGAACCGCAGGCTCACTTTGCCTGGGGTACCACAGACTCAAGTAATCCCCAGCCTCAGCTTCCCAGGTAGCTGGGATTATGGGTGCATGCTACCATGCCCAGCTATTTTTTTGGGAGTAGGTCTCGCTACATGCCCCCAGCGGGACTTGATCCGCAACCTCTGGCCCCGGCTGTGCCTTCCTAAGGTGCCACCTACAGGCATGCGCCACCATGCTTGGCACATTTTTTTTTAGAAAGCATACACATTTCTCAGTAGCTTCACCCAAGTGTTTCATGCTTCATCTCAAAATACTGATTTTTATTTTTTAAAATTGATTGCATATATATATATTTTACATTGTTTTTTACCCCGAGATTCCTCCATTTACTACCTTGTCACCCGTGAACCATCATCTTAATCTTTTGTGCCCAACCCTCCCCTAGTTTCACTTCTGTTCCCCTCCCTTGCTCTATGCTTCAGTTCTGCTGACAGTTTTACATTTCACTTGTCCTTTCGGTTGTTTTCCCTGTATTCCACATATAAGTGAGACTGTCTGGTATTTTTCCTTTCTGACTTATTTCCACTAGCATGATTCCTTCTAGCTCCATCCATGTTATCACACATGCATCAAATGCATCTTTTTGACGGCTGAGTAATATTCCGTTATGTACATAGACCACAATTTTCTGATCCACTCATCAGTTTTAGGGCAGTTGGGTTGTTTCCATATCCTGGCTATAGTAAATAGTGCTGCAATAAACACCTGTATACAGTTTTTTTTGAATTAGAGTTTTTGTAAACTTTGGGTAGATTCCTAGAGGCAGAATTGCTGGGTCAAATGGTAGCTCCGTGTTCAGTAGCTTGAGGGTCCTCCACACAGCTTTCCACACTGGCTGGACCAGTTTGCATTCCCACCATCTCTTTTTTTCCACATCCTCCCCAACACCTCTTGTTGAGTGTTTTTATGCTATGAACCATTCTTGCTGGTGTGAGGTGATTTTGCATCGTGGTTTTGATTTGCATTTCCCTGATTCTAAGTGAGGTGGAACATTTTTTTCGTATGCCTATTGGCCACTTGTGTTTCCTCTCTGGAGACGTGTCACATTGATTCTTAAATAGCAGCATGGTTTGCGTCCACCTTGGAGGGTGCGTGGGGCCTCTGGAAGTGTTCTGTCCAGAGTAGCTGACAGTTCCCACTGCTGATTGGGTGGGAACCGGCTCTGTTGTCTTAGTGCATTTCAGAGTCCCCGCACCTCACGGAGACTCTTCATTCTTCCCCACGTCCCACATCCACCCCACATGGACAGAAACTTCCCTGTATGTTCTAATTCAGAAAACACACGAATTCATAGTCAGACAGTGCCGACAGGTCTCCCGGAGAAGTGCAAGCCATCCTTAGTCTACAGCCCACACTAATCCCAGCGAACACTTTGGCCTAAACTGCCCGGGCCTTGTGGGCCAAACCTGGCACTGCCTGTATTGTGTGGCCTCTGCGCCCAGATAGGTGTTTGTGTTTTTACATGGTCGGGAAAAAAAGTACCAGAGGAAGAATCATATTTTCCGACATGTGGAAATTAGATGATGTTTGAATGTTCATTTGCGTGAATAGTCTCACTGCAGCACAGCTATGTGGGCCGTTTGCTTATCACTTGGGACGACCTTCCTATTCAAGCGACGGAGTTCACACAGGCCCATGGTTGCCACAGCCTGAAACACTTACTATCTGACCTGCACAAGAGAAAGTTCCCCAGCACCTGGTCTCCCACCGTTAGCATGTCTCGCTCCCTGCCTCCCTGCCTCCCTG
>PVHY01027931.1:0-15728 GCA_004024945.1 Uropsilus gracilis | reverse complement strand
TGGCCCCTCCATGCGCCCCGGCTTCCGGGGGCTGGGGGCTTCCCGGTGCCTCCCAGGCCGGCTTGACCTCCCACTGGGGAGCTTACCCAGGAGCAGCCAGACGCTCCTCGCCCCCCCCCTGGCTAGGGGGTCCGGGGCGCCCGAGCTTCTGCCTGGGCCGCGGGCGGCCGCCATCACCCGCTGGCGGACGGGGCTTATCCGGAAAGGATCTTCTTGACTCATAGTTTTTATTTTTTAAATATTTTGAGTGTTCTTCCGCCCTCTGCTAGCCTCTAGCGTTTCAGCTAAGAAATCTAATGATGGCCGGCTGCAAGTACTCACATGTAGCACGCTTCTCTTTCCTTTCGGTACTGAATATTCCTCTAATCGCTGACAGGTCATGCTTTGTTCTGCTGTCAATCTGATGTGCGTCTCTTTGCACTGAGATAGTTAAATGTTCTCACCTTGTGGCTTTGCCTATTGCACCTTCCCAGGTCCGGAAAGCTCTTAACTAGCATTTCTTTGCGCAAACTCTCTAGCTTCTCCCTCTCCGCATCTTTGGGGACCCAGCGTCTTATGTACAAGACCTTTCCTGACGGACTGGATAATTCTCACGGCGTTTCTTCATTTTGAAAAGATCTCCTTCCCCCTTTCCTCCCCTTGAATCATTTCTAGGTTTTTCTATCTCCTAGAGCAGCAATTTTCTCTTCTCCAGGATCTACTCTATTTCTACTGCACGCGTCATCTCCTTTGTCGGGTCCCCCAAGTCCAGAATCTCCTCCAGGCTCTCCGCTGTGTTCTGAGGCCCAGGGCAAGGCTCACACCCGCCTGCTCCCTTCCCTCTACTCCTGCCTGCCCCCGGAGGGGCTGCGTTCTCCAGGACGGCTGTTTCCAATTCTCTCTCCGCCACATCACAGTCTGTGAGCCCGAGTTTGTGTGTGGACAACTGTCAGCCTTTGTGAGCGAAGACACCTTGAAATTTTGTGTTTCCCGATGGTCATCCGGCTGTCGCTGGAGAGCCCAGCTCCTTGCCATTTCCGGGCTAACTATCTGCTTTCGTTTCAATTCGATAGCTGCTAGTTCGATGCTTCGTTTCCCCAGGAGGTGGCACCGTGCTTTGCTTTGTGCTTCTAATTGCTACTGTTCACACCTCACCCCCCAGCCCGGGAGTGGCGACACCCGGATCCGCTAGGAAGGTGTCACCGGGATCCGCTAGGAAGGTGTCACCGGGATCCACTAGGAGGGTGTCACCGGGTATCCGCTAGGAGGGTGTCACCCGGATCCGCTAGGAGGGTGTCACCGGGATCCGCTAGGAGGGTGTCACCCGGATCCGCTAGGAGGGTGTCACCGGGATCCGCTAGGAGGGTGTCACCCGGATCCGCTAGGAGGGTGTCACCGGGATCCGCTAGGAGGGTGTCACCGGGATCCGCTAGGAGGGTGTCACCTGGATCCGCTAGGAGGGTGTCACCGGGATCCGCTAGGAAGGTGTCAGCCCCTGACCAGGCGGACAGTGAAGACCTCTGCCACCGCCCCGTGGCCCTGGCTGTGGTCCTCGACAGTGGGGCCAAGGCATCAGCATGGGACGGGGGAGGAACCGCAGCGACACGCATCATCCTGTGTGGTCCCAGGTGGGGTGGCGCACCTCACCTTCACAATGGTGGGCTTCACTTGGGTGGAGAGTGAGGGCCTGTGTGAGGGCCCCTTCTCCAGGCCAGGGTTGCAGATAGGACCGACAGCCCCGCTCCCTCTCCACCTCCACAACCCTCCACCTCAGTCAGGGACAGGCTTGGTTTGTAATTGATCTGCTCTATCGCTCCACGGAGAGACATGAAATGAGCGCCTTTTGCTGCCATGATGTTGCTGTCGTGCCACAAGCTTTATTGATTGATTTATCTTTTGAGACTAGGTCTCACTATGTTGCCCAGGGTACCCTGGACTCAAGCGATCCCCAGTCTCAGCCTCCCAAGCAGCTGGGATTATAGGCGCACGCCACCATACCCAGCTATTTTTTTGGGAGTAGGTCTTGCTATGTGCCCCTGGTGGGACTCGAACCGCGATCCCTGGCTACATCCATGGCTTCCTAGGCTACCGCTTACAGGCATGCGCCACCGTGCCCGGCCTGAACTTCCTTTTCTTTTTTGTTTTTTGAGACTAGGACTCGCTGTTTTTGCCCATGGAACCACAGGCTCTTGTTGCCCGGAGTACCACAAACTCACCAAATCCCCAGCCTCAGCTTCCCAGGTAGCTGGAATGACAGGCGCGTATCACCACGCCCAGCTATTTTTTTAGAACTACGTCTCACTCCGTGCCCCAGGTGGAACTCGAACCGCGATCCCTGGCCCCGGCCGCTTCATAGGCTGAAGCTTATAGGCACGAGCCCCGTGCCCAGCTGAACTTCCTTCTTAAAGCTTTTTTTTTTGTTGCATCCTGTAAGTTTAGGTAAGCTGTGTTCCCCTTTCATCTCTCTCTCTCTCTCTGTCCCCCTCCCTCCCTCCATTCCTTCCTCTCGCCGGTTGCTAAAGAGTGCTGATCGTCACAGTGTGCATTTTTTAATGAGGTTAATAACACTGAGGTTAATAACAATAATGAGGTAATGAGGTTAATAACGTCAGCTTACAGCGTCATTTCAGCGTCAGGAGTACAGCTTCGGACACCAGCAAACATCACAGCAGCCGGGCCACCGCCGAATGTGTAGAAACCACCCACCCTCATCCACCAGTGCCCTCTGCTAGGTCCACACAGCCCTTCCTCCTGCCCCACTGGGGACCACCGTTCCACTGCCGGCCGAGGTGTCTAAGTGTGTTTGTGTTGTGTGCTACTTCGTATTCCACGCGTGAGTGAAACCTGGGCTTTACCGTCTGGTGTTCCGCTTCGCTCTGTCCCCTGAAGGCCCATGCGTGTGGTGACAACCAGCAACCCTTCGGCACTCTGGGACACAGCATCCCCCCGTGTGTGCGTGAAGGCCCTTAAACCGTGTGCCACTAGGTGGGCACGTCGGCCGCCTCCAGCCCTCGGCGATTGTAAACACAAACACAGGGAGGCACGTAGCTTTTCAGCTAAGCATTTTCGTGTTTTCCAGCTCGAAACCCAGCCACGAAGGCCGAGATCGTATGGGCTAGAAAACTGCTAGGCGCGTGGGCAGATTGTCCTCGACACATGGATGGTGTTTCCATAGCAGCTGCAGTGACTCACACTTCGCTGACAGTGGGCAAGATTCGTCTTTTTGACAAGAGTTGTCCTCGCCGATGTGAGGGGAAACGTCACTGCGGCCTGGATTGCCCTTTTCCCGCTGGTCGGTGATGAAGAACGCCTTTTCACGTGTCCGCTGGCCAGCGGCTCGTCTTCTTGCGTGAGATGCCTATTGAGATTCTCTGCCCCTTTAACTAGGATTTGTCATCTTCGCTGAATTGTATTTGTTAATGTACTTTGAGGGTTACTCCTTGTCCGCCTTGTCCGATATGTGTTTGCAAAGGTCTGCGCCCGCTTGCTAGACTGTCTTTTGATTTGAACGACCTCTTTCACTTGGCACAGTCCGCAGGGCTGTTTTCTTAGTTTTAGGTAGCGCCATTTGCTTTTGCAATCATTCCCCTCGCTGTTAAAGTAGAATCCTTAAAGACCTCTCTGAGGTTGATGTCAATGAGCTCATTATCTATGTTTTCTTACATGTACGTCCACACTTGATCTTAGCCAAAAGGGTGAGAAGCGATTCTTACCTACACTTCTCTTATGGTTTCAGGTGTTATATATATATTACATATATGTTTATATATATATATAAATTTTTTTCCCCTAGAAACTAGGTCTTGCTATGTTGCCCGGGATAGTCTAGAACCCACAGACTCAAGCGATCCCTGGCCTCAGCCTCCCAGTTCCTGGATTACAGGCACGTGCCATTTCATCCATTTCAAGATAATTTCATGTGTGGTATAAGATCGTGCTCCAGTTGCATTTTTAGCTTGTGACTGTCCAGTTTCCTGGTGCTATTTATTGAAGAGACTTAACTGTTTTTTTGTTTTATCATATAGTAGCTTTCCATGTTGGTGTGGGTTTTTCTGGGCGCAGTTCTATTCCATTGATGTTTTTATTCCAAAGAGAAGGCTGGACATGATGGTACGTGCCTGTAAGCAGCAGCCTACGAAGCTGCGGCGGGGACCAGGGATCATGGCTGAGACCTGCTCAGGGCAACGTAGTGAGACCTAGTTCCAAAAAATAGCTGGGCGTGGTGGCGCGCACCTGTCATCCCAGCTTCCTGGGAGGCTGAGGCTGGGGATGGCTTGAGTCCATGGTACCCTGGGCAACGTGGGCCTGCAGTTCCACGGGCAACAATAGCGAGACCTGGTCTCAAAAAAAAGAACACGAAATAGGCCCAAAGTCAAATGGTGAGTGATTTGCAAGCGGAGGTCAAGCCTCGCGAAGCACTAGACTTTGGGGTTCATGACCGCGATGGCAGAAACCCTATTCGGTGATCCCGAATACCTGAGGAGGACAAAAAAGACGGAGCCGTCGTACCTTTAGCTTTATTTTTATTTGGACTGTGACAGACAGCTAGAACGACCACGACCGGAGCAACACACAAAAGCCTGAGCGCGGAACGAGACGAGACACATCAAGATGTCAACCGCGGTCGTGCGATGGTGAGGACATGGGCAGCTCTCAGCTGCACGCCACGACCGCACAGTGCCCACGGCGAATGCGTGCTTGGCTGACGATGGGGACCCACGCGAGAATGGCAGACGCGCTGAACACTGACAGGGAGGGCCGAACACCCCGCCCCGCGGCCACCGCCCCACCACGTCCGCGACCCTGCTCCTCCCCCTCCCGCTCTGGCTGCGCGGGCCACAGACTCCCGCATGACCACACACCTCCCAGGCTGAGGCGGCGGCCCGCGCTGGTGCCGGGGAGGCGCGTCTGTGCTCGTCCGGGCGACGGCCCTTCCCAGGTCTGCCGTGACCGTGTGTGAGCCTGGAACGCGCACGCGCACACGTATGAGTAAACGCCGAACGCCTGGCGGCGACAGGACTTGGCCGTGAGGCCGAAAGGACAACGCTGCGCTCACCGTTGCCCCTGCTTCCACCCCTTCAGGCTTGCGTGTCCGGCCGAGGGGCTGACACGGCCGTGGGGCGCTGGGGACCGTGATCCGACTCGCGTTGGGGACCGTGATCCGACTCGCGTGCGCGTGAGGCTGGTGCTTCACACGCTTTGTCCTCCTTTCTGTCCGAGTTAGCTCCCCGCCTGCCCCGCCCCCACCCCTGCGCCTGCTGGGCGCATGGGACGCTTGTGAGGGCCATACACGGTCAGGCCGTTCCCAGACGCCGCCCTGAGGGATGCTGGGAAACGCGAGGACAGACGTGTCCGACGTCCATCCACGAGGGGAACGTGACGGTCACCGGGGCACCCCCTGCCGACTCACGCTGCCGCGAGAAACAAGGACGGACGCTGCACGGACGACGCACGACGGGGAGTTTCTTTCTCCCGTTTTCTCTCCTGACCAGCCGACGGGGCCGACGGCGCTCACCGTGGGGACTGGACCGTGAACGCTTCGGCGCCGCCACCGCCGAGCACGGAGGAGGGATCTAGGGCAGCAGCGCGCGGCTGGACGCCGGCGCGACAACGAACCAGCTGCCAACCAGCGGCCGCGGACCGCGCAGCTCTGAGCGGGGACGGGCGTCACCGTGTCCCGCCGGCCGCTCCGCGGACACACTCCACGCTGCTGCACCGCTGCTTTCCGCCTGCGGCAGGCGGGCGCAGCCCTGCCCGTGGCGTGACCTTCCCAGCTGCCCACTGGGATGAGCTCGGGCTGGGCGGGCGGCGTTTGGCAAGTGGCTTCCGAAGGCCCTGCAGGTGAACACTGCCCTGAGGGGTCACGCCCGGGCCGCCCGGGCCCGTCACGGTGCTCGGGGTCCTGGGCGAGCGGCCCCACCTCGGGCCCGGCCGCGCGGCCGGCTCTCAAGGGTCCGCCCGAAGGTCGCCTCTCGGCTGCGGCCCGGCCCACTCTTGACCCGGCCGGCCCTGTCCCCGCCGACGCCTGCTGGGTTGCCCATTCTTTGGCTTCTCCGGGAGGCACGGCGGGCGGTGAGGAGTTGCCAGCCCCTGGCCCAGGCGCGCGAGCTGCAGATCTGCTTTTCCAGAAGGTTCTAAGTCTGCTTTCCAGCCAGCTCCAGGCCAAAGCCCCCGCGGGCGGGCGGGCGGCGTGGGGAGGGGGCGATGGCGCAGGGCGGCCGTGACAGCGCCGGTGGTGGGCGAGGGGCCGAGGCGACGAGGTCAGCTTGTGGGGGGGACGCGGGGGACGCAGGGGCAGGGAGGCGATGCAACGGATTAAGGCTGCCGGGAACCTGAGTCCGAGTGAAGCTGGGCGACTGTGACCAAAGTCTCTGCAAAAATAATCTCTGTAGACGACGAGCACACAGGGCCGGGGCCGGCGGGGGGGGGGACGGACGGATGGGGGACAGGGCCCAGCGACGGGGTGGCCGGGCCGGTGAGCGCGGCTGGAGGCGCCGGCCTCACTTAAGGCAGGGGGCGATGACAAGGGAGGGGGTTGCCGGCCCGCACGCCGGCCGCAGCGGCCTCACCTCCCCGGGGCGGGCGCTGGCCGGCGCTGGCGGGCCCACACCAGGACACCAGGTGGGACAAACACAGGATGCGCGCCGGCAGCTCGGTCCGGCCCTGACAGCTGGGAGGCCCCGGGCGGGCGCTGGGGGGCCGCCATGGGGCAGGCCGCTGGGGCCGCCGGCAGCGAGGTCAGCGAGGGATAGGCAGGCGGGGACACGACGACACGACGCGCGGGTTCGGGGCTGTTGCTCTCTTCCTCCTCCGGAAGGAAACGGAACGAAAGGAAAGGGCGCGGCTGGACGGGCCTTGCTGGCCCGTGGACGCTCGCGCACCGGCCGCCCAGGGTGGCGGGGTCCGGGCTGGCGGGCGAGGGCGGCGGGCCTGGCCTGGCCCATGGGGGCTCAGCCGGCGTGGGTGCCCCGGTGCCGGGCCAGCGCCAGGCGGTCGCCGAAGCGCCGCCCGCAGACCTCGCAGGGGAAGAGCCCGCCGCTGTCGGCCCGGGGGCTGGCCATGGCGCTGGGGCCGCCGCTGCCAGCCAGGACGTGGGGCTCCCGCAGCTCCCCGCGGGCGCTGCTGGACGCCGAGGCCGAGCCATGGCCATGACGCCCGGCTCTGGCTGCTGGGGGTGCGGCCGCCCCCTCCTCGGGGTCCTCGATGCCGGCACCGTCGGGCTCGTCCGCATCGCCCTCGGGCCCCTCGGCCGCCCCCTCCTCCGGGTCCTCGACGCCCGCGGCGCCGGGCCCCACCTGACCGTCAGGCTGCTCAGCCTCCGCGATGGGCGCGGTGGCCCCCTTGTCGCCGTCCGCGTCGCCGGGGCCCTCGGCACCCCCCGCGGGCTGGGCGGCCTCCATGCCCGGCTCAGCGGCCGCGGCCTCGGGCTCGGCGGCCTGCAGGTGGGCGGCCTGGGCGCGCGGGGCCTCGCCGGCCGGGGCCGAGGCCTCGCTGGCCGGGGCGGCCCGGCCGTGCAGGTGCAGCTTGCGGTGGCGCGCCAGCACGGCGCCGTGCGGGAAGGCCTGGCCGCAGTCCTTGCACTCGTAGAAGGGCGGGCCGCGGCGCTCCCGCTCGGCCAGGAAGGAGGTGTGCACGAAGGCCGCGCCGTACTCGTAGGGCGCGGGGGGCTGGCGGTGGCCGCGGGCGTGCTCGCGCAGGCCGGCCGCGCTGGCGAAGGCCTCGCCGCAGGCCTCGCAGGCGTGCGGCGGCGGCTCAGCCGGGCCCGGGCGGCCGCGCAGGTGCTGGGCGAGCAGCGCGCCGTGGAGGAAGTCCTGGCCGCAGTCCGGGCACTGCAGGGGCGCGGGGCGCCGGGCGCCGGGCGGCAGGGGGCGCGCAGCGGGCTCCTCGTAGCGGCCGAGGCCGAAGAGCCGGTCCTGCTCGTGCAGCTTCCGGTGCTCGAAGAGGAAGGCGCTGTGCACGAAGGACTCGCCGCAGGCCGGGCACTCGAAGAGCTGCTCGCCCAGCGACTCGCGCCGGAACTCGCGCGGGGAGGGCGCGGGCGCGGCGGGGCGTGACGGCGGGGGCGCGCGCGGGCCCGCGGGGTCAGGCGGGCGGTGCACCTGGCGGTGGGCCTTGAGGTCGGCGCGGTCGGCGAAGCCCAGCCCGCAGTCCCGGCAGCCGAAGATGGAGTCGCCGTCGTCCTCCTCGTCATTGTCGTAGTCATCGCCATCGCCGTCGTCCTCCTGCGGGTCGGCGTCCTCTGCGGGCCCGTCCGGGCCGGCGCCCTGCATGGCCGAGTCCGCGCACTGCCGGCCGGCCGCCCGGTGCGCACCCAGGGCCGCGGGGCTGGCGAAGGGCTGGCCGCAGGCCTCGCAGGCGTGGGCCGGCGCGGGCGGCGGGGCGGCGGGCGCGGGGCTGGCGGAGGCCGAGCCGTGGATGACCGACGGCCCGGGGCCGCCGGCCGCCGCCGAGAGGCGCTGCTGCCCGCGGGGGCTGGGCGGCTCGGGCCGCGGGGCGCGGATCACCGAGGGCCCCGCGCGGCCGCGCTCCAGGTGGTTCTTCTTGGCGCGGGCCTTCTGGGGCCCCGCGTCCTGCCCCGCCGCCCCCGCGAGGCTCGTGGGGGCGGCGGCCGGGGAAGCGGGGCCGGGCTTGGCCAGGCGCTTCTGCTGCTGCGCGCCGGGCCCGGGAGTGGGCGCGGGCAGGGGGGCGGGGCCCCCGCACCCCCCAGGCTCCTCTCTGCTCTGGCTCTGGCTGCGGGGGCGCTTCAGCGCGGCTGCGCTGAGGACCACCGGCCTCTCGCAGCCCCCGGCCGTGCTGCTGTTAGCGTCGGCGCCCACCCCGGGGGGGGCCGGCGGGGGCGCCCCGGCCGCGGCGCTGGGCTCAGGGGCGCCGGGGCCGCCCTGGGCCGCGGCCGGGGGCCGCGCGCGGATGACAGAGCGGGCACGGGCCGGCGGGGGCGGGCTGAGGTCTGGGCTGGCGCGCACGGTGAAGGCCCTGGCGTCTGGCCGGTCCTCGGGGGGCCGCGAGAGGGTGTGGCTCTTGGGCGCCCCCGGGGCGGCCGGCGCCTGGCGCAGAGGCAGCGAGTGCGCGCGCGCGCCGGGGGCTGGGCCGGGCCGGAAGGCGGCCGCGCTGCCCTGGCCTGCGGGCGGCGGCGGGCAGGCGCGGCTCTTGGGGCGCCGCTTGCGGGCGGGCGCCGCGGGCTCCCCGGGCTGCGCGTGGCCGCGCAGCTGCCCGGCGGGCCGGCCGTGCGCCGTCCGGTGCTCGGCCAGCGCCGCGCCGCGTGGGAAGCCCTCCCCGCAGGCGGCGCAGGCGTAGAGCTTGTCCTCGCCGGCCGCGCGGCGCCGCTCGCCTCGCGTCGGGCTCGGCAGGAAGGGCTCGCGGCCGCCGGCCTCCGCGGCCGCCCCCCGGCGCCGGCCCGCGCCCACCGCCGCGCCGCGCAGGAAGGACTCGCCGTATTCGTACAGGCTCTCGCGCGTGTGCAGGATCTGGTGCTCCACGAGCGCCGAGACCACGCCGAAGCCGCGGCCGCACTCGTCGCACAGGTGGGGGGCGGCCGCCGCGGGGTCGGGGGCGTGGGCCTCGGCGCTGGGCGGCGCGCCCAGGCTGCTGGCCGGCGCGGCCGGGCGGGCCTCGGCGCCGGCGAAGGGCCGCTTGCGCGCGCAGCCCCTGGGCGCGGGCAGGGGCCCCCGGCCGTCGGCGTCCACGTGGTAGCGCCGCTTCCGCTCCAGCACCCGCTTCCGGGACACCAGGTGCGAGTGGAAGCTGAAGCCGCCGCCGGCGCCGCCGCCCAGCGCGGGGCCCTCCCAGCCGCGCTCCGGCACCACCGCCTCCCGCCGCGCCGGCGGCGCGTCCTTCCAGCCGGGCTCGGGCCGCCGGGGCCGGCCCGCCCGGGGGCTGCGCGAGGCGCCCCTGACGAGCTTCTCCATGATGACCCCGTGGGAGGACTCGTCCTCGCAGATGCCGCGCCGGTGGGCCGGCCTCCTGGCCTCGGGCGCGGCCTTCAGCCCTGCGGGGGAGGGGACAGAGCTGCTGCGTGGGCAGCCCCCAGGACCCCGCGCGCGGCGGGCGGGGCAGGCGGGCGGGCTGGGGGCTCACCTCGGCTGGTGCTGGGGTGGGAGCTCCGCCGCGACCGGGACGGGTGGCCGCGCGTCATGTGGGAGTGGCCGTCGTTCTCGGCGAGCTGCACCCCTGTGTCCGCAAGAGGGCAGGCCGCAGGGGTCACGGCGGAGCCCAGCCCCCGCCGCCCACCTGCCCACGCGGCTCTGACCACCCCCGCCCAGACCACCCACCCACAGTGGACCTGCACCGGGGCCCAGAGGCACGGGCGGCCACAAGGCTTCCGTGCGCTGGCCGCCCCCCCACCCCGCCCGACCCCCAGGGAGGCCAGCACCCCGTCTGCTCTGCTGGAGCCCCGCAGAGGCTCCGGTCAGCCCGGCCAGCAGGCCGGGCGGGCGGCTCACCCAGCGACAGCAGCTTCCGGTAGTTCTCCATGTTGTCCTGAATCGGGTTCTGTGGCTCCCGGTCCTCGTCCTCGCAGGGCCCTGCACCCGCCTCCTGGGAGGCAAGCAGCAACTGGTGAGCGCCGGGCAGGGCCTGCCAGGCGGGGCGCGCCAGACGCCCCCGCGCCCGCAGCAGTGTGCTCCGTGCTCACGCGCCGGCCCTCGACCCTCGGGCAAAAGGCCGTGAAGCAGCCGGGAGGTCGGCAGGCCGGCGGCCGAGCGGAGGCCGGCGGCCGAGCGGAGGCCAGCGGCCCGGGCGGGCACAGGCCAGGTGTGCGCCCAGGCGCCGTCCCTGGGGTGGGGCCGGCCCTGCCGCGGCCCTTCCCGGGCCAGGCTCCAGGTCACCGGGAGCCCGCAGCCCATCGCAGGGGGGTGGCGCACCTGGGCGGGCAGCTCCAGGTCCAGCGCGGGGCCCCTGTGCCGGGCGTCCCTCCCCAGCGCGAAGGCCGTCGTCTCCAGGGCCGGGAGGGAGAAGTCCCTCTGCGGGGGTCCTGCAGAGAGAGGAGGGCGGTGGGCACAGGCCAGGCCCCGGCGGCCACGGCAGGGAGCGGGCTGGCCGCGACTTACGGCCCCGGGGACTCCTGGGCTGCGGCCAGTGGGCCCGTGGCACCAGCTCTCGGCTCCTGCCCCTGCGGTCCTGGTCTCGCGCCCAGTCTCGGGGCCAGTCCCGGTCCCAGTCCCGGTCCCGGTCGCCTGAGAGAGCGGACGCCGGACGTGGGGAGCAGCCCGGGCGGGTGGGGCCTCGCCCAAGCTGGGACGGGCCCATGGCGGGGCCTTCCAGGCCGGGAACCACCCGACGGCCGCCCCCCCCACCGGACCGAGTCCCGCCAGACGCTGCTGCCCGCCCCGGGGGTAGCTGACCTGCCCGGGGGCCGGCCTGTGCCCGAGGCCCCTCGCTGGCACCCCTGCGGGCCCAGCGGTCACCACAGCAGGGGGCGGCCTCAGGCTCCGGGCAGGGGTGGTGCAGGCGTCACTCACCATGGGCCGAGCGCGCTGGCGGGGACCATGCCGCCCGCCGGGCCACGCCCCCTGAGCCCCGGGCATCACCACCACCGCTGCTGCTGCTGCTGCTGCTGCCACCGTCGTCGTCGTCTGAGACACGGGCACCCGCTCAGCGCCCGGCGCCGCCCCCCCACCTTGCCCACCCCCTGCCCCAGCCTGCCGGAGCCGGCAGCCCTCACCCGGCGCCCGCCCGCCCGCCCCCGCCCGGGGCCCCCCTTCCCGGGCCTCACCTTCCGGCTCATACATCCTCTTGCGGCCCTCCAGCAGGGCGACCAGCCTCTCGCAGGTGTGGGGCCGCCGGGCCCGCGCCCAGGGTTGACCTTCTCGGGGAGGATGGCCAGGAACTGCTCGAGCACCAGAAGCTCCACGATCTCCTCCGTGGAGCGCGCCTCGGGCTGCAGCCAGGCGAGGCAGAGGTTTCGGAGCTGGGTCAGGGTCTTCCGAGGCCCCACAAAGTCCACGTAGAACGAGCTCCGAAACCTCTGACGAGAGAACTCAGAGTCAGGGGCGCTGCGCCCCGCGTGCCGGGCCTCGGGCTCCCGCGGGGGGGGGGGGGCGCCGTCCCGCGCACGCAGGGCTGGGGCCCGCGACCTCCCAGGCCTGGCGGCGGACAAGCACTTGGGAGGCAGCATTTCCGCAAGGGCCGTCCACGGGAACCAGCGCGGCGGGAGGCGACGCTGAGCCCGTGGCAGCAGCACTCCGGGGCCTGCGGATCGCAAGGAGACACACACATGTCCCGGCGGGCGCAGGACGGGCAGAGGCAGGTGTCGGACGTGCCCGCCCGGCACCCGGTCGCCGGCGCCCGGACTCTGACCCTTGGGCCAGGGCCACGGCACCTCCGAGACCTGGACTCACGGCCACGGCTGGACGCCCACGGGCAGTGGCCGGCGGAAGGAGCATGGTGCTGGCCCTTGCCCGGAGAGGCGCCGAGGGCTGGGTGGGCCCCCGACTCTGGAGTCGCGCCGCCTCCAAGGTCCTGGTGCCGGGCGCGGCCGGGACCAACAGGCACGAGGAGCGCGTGGGTGGACGCGACTTGGGCCCCTGCGGCCGCAGGGCACCCCCACGCAGCCCTGGGCCGAGGGGCGCCGGGACGCCAGCCCCTCGCCCGCTCCGGCCCCACAGCGCACGGGCGCCACCCCTGGGGGGATGGGCTGGCTGCAGGGGCCAGCAGGGCGGGCCCAGGGACGTCCGCGGGGCGGGGCCGCTGCCTTCCTTGGTCCTTCTGGGAGGAGACCCAGCCCCCGTGGCGCCGCCGCGCCCGGAGCCACAAGGTGCCCGCCCCACGCATGCGGATCACCTGGGCGGGAGCGGGGTCCCTCTGGGCCTCAGAGCAGGCGGCGCCCCTCCGAACAGGCGGTCCAGGCGCCGGGGCCAGTGGACGTCAGAGGCACTCGGACAGCGCCAGGGCCGAGCCCTCCAGGGGCAGGGAGACAAGCCAGGGCCGACGGCGCGGGGTGGGGGTGGGGGGCAGGCCCCTCCCTGTCCAGGGCAGCGCAGCCGGCCCCGGGCGGCGGGCCCAGGACCAGGGCGACCTCTCGTGAGGCCCCACCCGGCCGGACGGAGGGGTGGACGCAACCCTCTCACGCGGGCCCGTCCCTCGGCCTCGACAGCCCCGGGCGCTGTTCACAGCGGGACGAGCGCCCGGCCCGGCTCAGGGACAACGCAAGACCAGGGCTCGACGTGAGTCGAGCACCTGGCACCAGCGGGCGCGACCCAGCCCGACGGCGACACGGCCCGGGGACGCCCCGCCTGCCCGCCCGCCCGCCCGCCCAGGTGTGCTCGAGGCGCACAGGCCAAGGCTCAACCGTCGCACCGGGAGTTACGCGGGTGACGTGACCTTACGAGGGGAAAAGGTAAGCCTGGGTGACCACGCCCGGAGACGGGAGGATGGCAGAGGCCACAGGAGATGACATGCTGACCGGGGCGGGGGAAGGGGGGACGACGGACGCAGCAGGGCACGCCCAGTGGCACGGTGACCGGCCGTGGAGGGGACGGGCCCCGAGGGCTGCCTGCGCGGGCGGAGGCCGCTGCCAGCCCCGGGAGCTGCGAGCAAGACCGCAAGGAATGTGGGACAATGCGGGACGAGGCCGCAGCTAAGGCCGGCGAAGGGCAAGGCCGCCTGGCGAATCCCTGAGCGGGAGAGGGCTCGCCTCACCGGGAGACCAGGCCGGGCTCAGCACCTCCGGTTTCGGACGAGGTGGGGCCGGCCCGCGCCTGGCGTGCGGTGGGGGAGGGGCTCTGAGCACCGACGCGCGCGCGGTGCTCGCAAGGACACGCGGCAAGTCCTGCAGACGTGGCTGCCACCCCGCCCTGCCCAGCGGGGTTGGCGCCCGGCGCCCACCGGGGCAGGGCACGTGGCCGCCTGGAAGGATGGGGAGGGCCCGGCAGCGCGGGGCACGGCGGTGGCCGGGTCGGAGGCCGTCTGGCCGGCCTGGACAGGCAGGAACACGCAACGCCTGCCCCACCATGGCGCACGTGGACTCACGGACGCGAGGGGGCCCAGGCGGGTCGGCACCAGAGCGCGGAGGGCGGAGGCTTTCAGGAAAGGGAAGCACCCGCGGCTGAGAGGCTAGCTGGAAGGCTGGGGGGGGGGCGAAGGGGGCTTTAGGGTAGCCACAGGCGGGCAGCGGGTGGGTGCTGCGCCCGGGAGTGGTCCCCGAGGGTGCAGGGACGGGGACCACTGGGTCCCCCGCCCAGGACGGCGGGGCCAGGCCTTCCCAGCAGAGCCAAGCCGGACACTTGACACCCCGCTCCTCCCGCCCCGCCAGGCCGGGGACAGTGCCACCGGCCGCAGAACACCGCGTCGCGGCTGCCAAAACCCAGTCTTGGCCTCCACAACCCGCCCGGACCAACGAAGCCGGCCTGCAGATGGTCAGCCCCCGACAGGGACGCTAGCCGGGTGGCCACTCTCTCTGAGGGTGGGGGGACGCCGGAAGCCAGCACCGACGGCAGGGGGCCACGGAGGCTTCCGGGCAGTCCACCTGCCGCCGCTGCCGCCTGCAGGCCGGGCCCGGCCGGGCGGCCACCTCGGGGTGCGCGAGGACAGACCCGCGATCCCGGGAAGGAGGCCGCTCACCTGGACCGGCTCCGCGCCTCCTGCCGCCGCAGCTCGTCCGTCCGTCACCGAGGCCGACGCTCAGGAAGCAAGGCTGCGCGGGAAACAGGCCGTGAGCCGCCCGCCCGGGGCCGCCTCGACGCCCCACCAGCGCCGGGGGTGCGGGGGCCCAGCGCAGGCGGGGTCAGGGCGGGTCCGAGGCTCAGCGAGCCTGCGCGCCCCCCCCTCCCCGGCACCACCCAAGAGTGCCCCCTGCCGGTGGCGCCCCACAGCCGCCCCCAGCAGCGCCCGCGGAGAAGGGCAGGACCCCGGCCAGCAGCCCCGGCCAGCAGCCGCAGCCCCACACCCGCCGCCCCTTCCCGGCGGCCCCAGCGCGAGGCGGGGGGCGGGGGGAGCCGGCCCCGCGGGGCGCCCCTCGAGGAGACATGGCGCTGGCCGCCACGTCGCGCCTCGGCCGCGCTGGCTCCCCACGGCGCCTGCGCAGTGAGCAGGGCCGCTGCCGCGGGCGGGGCTCCCGAGGCCCCGCCCACCAGGGAAAGGAAGCCCCGCCCCCACCCGCTAACCCTAACCCTAACCCCTCAGGGGCCGCCAGTCCGCTCTGCGCATGCGCGGTGGGCCTGGCCGCAGCCCGCGGCGGGAACCCGCCACTCACTGGGGGCGGCACGCGCCCGCCCCGCAGGGCTCCCTTTGGGCGCCTGCGCAGCCAGCCGCTGCTGTCCCCTTGGCCAACAAGAGGGGCACGGGGCCGCAGCCCGGGGCATCTTCACTCGAAACGCGAAGGCCGCGCCCTCCCCGGGGTCCAGTCCGCCGGGCGGCCGCCCCCTGCTTGCCGGTCCTCCAGCCCGGCGCTGGGGGCGGGGCCCCGCGGCCCGTCACCCACTCAGAAGACAGCGGCCCGCCCCTGCAGCCAATCGGCTGCCACTCAGGGCGGCACCTGTGCGGCCGCCCTCGCCCGCCACCTACCGGCAGAGCCGCGGCGCTGCAGCGCCAGGCCGCGGGATGCGCATGCGCACTGAGTGGGTGCCCTGCGGACGGCGGCCACCCACACGCCCCACGAAAGACCCGGCCGCGGGCGCCACGGCCAGCGCGGAGGCCGGGCTTCCCTGCACGCCCGGAGCCTCCGGCGGCGCGTCCGCGGCCCCACCAGACCCCAGCTCCGGGGCCAGGCCCTCGACAGAGTGGACACGAGGGCCACGCAGCGAGGAGCACGTGGC
>PVHY01027930.1:0-15727 GCA_004024945.1 Uropsilus gracilis | reverse complement strand
CATCAAATTTGTGTTTTTTGGTTGTGAAATAATACTCCATTGTGTAAACATACCACAACTTTCTGATTCATTTGTCTGTTTGGGGCATTTGAGTTGTTTGCATATCCTGGCTATTGTCAATAGTGCTGCAATAAATACCCAAGTACAGGTGTCCTTTTGAGTTAGTGTTTTTGTATCCTTTTGGTACATTCCCAGAAGTGGGATTGCTGGATGAATGGTAGTACCACTTCTAATAATTTGAGGGTACCCACACTGCTTTCCTTAGTGGCTGGACCAATTTACATTTCCACCACAGTGTAAGGGTATTCCTTTCTTCCCATATCCATGCAAACACTTATTCTTTTTTTTTTTTTTTTTTTTTTTTTTTTTTTTGGTATAAGCCATTCTTAATGATGTAAGGTGGTATTTCATTGTGGTTTTGATTTGCATTTCCCTGATTATTAGTGATGTTGAGCATTTTTTCATAGCCTTTTGGACACTTATATTTCTTCCTTGGAGAAATGTCTTTTAAACTCTTCTCCCTGTTTTTTGACTGGACTTTTGTTTCACATTTTTTAAGTTGTATAAGTTCTCTGTGAATCTTCGATATTAGACCTCTGTCAGTTAAGTGGAATGTAAAATTTTTTCTCATTTGGTTGGGTGTCTCTTGTTTAGTTATTGTCTCTTTTGCTGTGCAGAAGTTTTTTTGCTTCATATTTTCCTTCATTTTCTTTGCTTGTATGGATGTGTCCTAGAAGATGTTTCTGCAGTATAGGTCATGGAGTGTTTCACCTATATATTCTTCTATGTATTTTATGGTTTAAGGTCTCATGTTCAAGTCTTTTATACATCTTGAGTTGGTTTTTGAACATGGCCTGAGAGTGCAATCTCTCTATTATCTTTCCTTCGTTTGCATGTAGCAGTCAGTTTTCCCAGCACCATTTATTGAAGAGACTATCCTTGTTCCAATGTATGTTTTGCCCCTTTGTCATAGATCAGTTGATTATATATGTGTGGCTTTATTTCTAGACTTTCAATTTTGTTCCATCAGTCCGTGTATCTTTTTATTTCAGTGCCATGCCGTCTTCATTATTATGGCTTTGTGCAGTATAATTTAAAGTCTGGGAATGCAATCCCGCTATTCTCTTTCTTTCCAGATTTAGATTTTGAAGCAGTTAATCTTAGAATAATTCTGAAAATAAAGTAGTAACTTAA
Organism: Uropsilus gracilis; assembly: GCA_004024945.1. Taxonomy (NCBI): domain Eukaryota; kingdom Metazoa; phylum Chordata; class Mammalia; order Eulipotyphla; family Talpidae; genus Uropsilus; species Uropsilus gracilis. The sequence goes on along the minus strand of PVHY01027930.1, from coordinate 14,533 downwards.
TATTCAGGTCAACCTCCGTAATGTTTTCTCTTTGATTTTAAATCCAGAGACCCTTCTTGTTTTGTGCTGTTCAGTTTGGAAAGAGTTTAAAAATTCAAATATATATTTTATGTTCTTAAATCCACTACAAAATCATTTCCTTTGAAGAAATACATTTATTTAAATAAGTTCATTTCAAATACTTTTTCAGTTGCTTTGAAACACATGAATCCAAACACTTTACCAGTCATGACTCAGTCCTGTTTGTTAAGTATAAATTCATTGCAACCCAGTAATTATTCACTGAGGCCAACTGTGTACAGACTGTACACTACAAACAAAGGAACTCAAAAGTGAATAGTGCTGTTGGGAGCTGCATGTGGGAAAGGAAGAAGAACTGGACAGAAGAGATTGATAGCAATCTGAGAGACTAGCTCCGAGATCGGGACTTGGTAAACATAACTAAGTCAGCTTTACTATGAGTGTGGGGTATTTATATATCTTGGCAGAAGAATGATTACAATGAAGGCAATAAGGAAGGGGAAAAAAACAGGATCCCATGGTATGTGACATGTGGTAGGTGGATGGGAAATTCAGGAAAAATACTTGTGGGGATAAACACTTTTATCTTCCAAGGACATGTGTCTTTGGTAGGGCATTTCTAGGAGGTTAGGAGTAGTCTCACAGATAAGAGACTTGCTGGTAACCAGTTCTGGTGTGCCAAAAACAGTTGAGAAAGATAAAGGTGTCTATTTATTTAAGGCATTATCTCTTTATCTATATCAACGTCCCACATAGTGCAAGAATGGAATCCTCTGAGGATACTCTTTTGAAACAGTATAAATATCATCAATGGATGTATATCTAAAGATGTCTGTGCACATATGCGTGTGCACGCACACACAAATATATCATTCAGGCATAAGAGATATCTCATCATTTGCAGTAGTACAGGGTGAAACTTGAGGGCATTTTGTTAAGAGAAGTAAGTCAGACAGGAAAAAAGAAATACTCTATGATATCATATATATATGTATATATATATATATGTGGAGTCTAAAAATGTCAAGCTTATAGAAACAAAGAATAGTGATTAACAGGGGCTGGGTTAGGAGGTGAGGAGACGTTTGGCAGAGATTAAAATTTTCTAGTTAGAAATTGAGTAAGTTCTGGGGTCATTATGTTAACAGAACTATATAATAGACTTGAACGTTACTGAAAGACTAGATCCTAAGTTCTGTCACCACAAAAAGGAAATGGAGATACTGGCTAGTGGGTGTTGATCAAATCATAATGTGTGTGTTTTCAAGTCAACACAGTAGATATCTTAAACTTACACTGTGTTATATCTCAAAAAATCTGAGGGATTAACAGACCAAAAGGCACTCAGCCAACTGTGCTAAGTTCAACAGTAAGTACAGTAAGTACAGATCTAGAACCCAGAGAATTTGAAATGATTTCCTTGACAACTAAGATGGTCAAAGTGCCCTGTAACTATGATGTTGATGAATTAGTGAAAGGGAATGTGTGTTCCAGAGAGAGTTTTGTAGAAAAAAGAATGGAAGCAAGGAAATTCAGTTCACTTTTTAGTAAGAAAAGGGCCAGTATGAGTCTGAGACCATTGGGCCTGTGAAAAGGGAGATGAAGCTGGTCTTGACTATCTGCTTGAGACTTTAATTACTATGAGGGCTACAAGTGAGTCAGTCATTCTAGCGCCAGGCTTTACTTACAAATTCCATATTATTTGTATAGCTCTTTATAAATTACACAATTTATAAAAATAAAAAATATCCAAAATAAAAATCTGCATTATTACTAATTGGGTGTAATATCCATCTTAGTCAACTTGAAGATAAACCTTAATATTTTGATCCTTTTTTACATGACATTTATCATGAGTGTATTTTCATGTCATTGGTAATTTAAAAAATAATTTTAATAGACAGTATAGTCTATTATTTTATATATGTGCCATAATTTAAACCACTCTCCCACTATTAGATCATTTCCTTTGCTCTAACCCCTTAGTACTGAAGTAGCATAGATAAAATTCTATTAATTCTATTAATGCACTGAAACTACTAGAAAACAAAATTCTTTGCAAAGGCAACACTGGATCCTGCCCTGAGCAGCAGGAATTCCTAGGAACCCCCAACTCTGTTCATCTAGAGATTGTTCTCCTTTGAGTCCTTCCTGTCATCTCTCCTATCAATGTATGTATGTATCAATATTTGTATATGTGTGTGTGTGTATATAGTGTCTGTGTGTTATGTAGTGTGTGCATGTGTGTAAACAGTGATGCAATGGAAACAAGATACAAAAATATAAATAAAATGCCTAAAACTTAGTAGCCAAGGAATTGTCATGTCAGCCGCCTTCCCTGTCTTCTTTCCTCCATTATGACTTTTTTTTTTTTTCTTTCTGGAAGACATATTCCCCAAGCACAAAATTAAACTGAACCTGTAAAATCAGCCACTTACAGTTGGAACAACCCTTCGGTCTAGCATTTGGGGTGTTGCCTTGGAGGTAAAATTGGATTATACAACTGGGTATCAGGAAGAAATAGGTTTTTAAAGTGAACAAAAAATATACTGAGTCTGGAACAACTTTGATTAAGTGATCTCCTATTGACAAAGCCAAACATTGCCATCCGTGTGGTTAAGGAGTTTAGCAGCACTATAAAAGAGCAACCCTGTCTTTCGGAAACCCATCAACTGCTAAACTTAATGGCGATTGGAAGGAGTTATTTGTTCACACAATTGCTTTCTTCTTGGTATTCTCCCCCTTCATTTATCTATGTGGGAGAAATGTGATGTTACCTTATGACTGAAAAATCTGTATCAATCTGGTGGGTGTTTCAGCAGAGATGTAAGCAGTGTAATAAAATGATCTGAAAGTAGACAGTCTGTCAGATACCTGACCTTTGCTCAGAAACAATAGAAGCCACCCATGAGGGCATCACAGTGAAAACCCACTCAGAACTCTCCTTATAGTCAGACTTGTTGAAACCATCGTTTTATAGCTCTGTGTTTATTGGCATCAGTGAGTTCATTTCACTCTAGCCATATTTCTTATGCTGTAAGTTTGTCAATGAGTTTGCAAATAAATACAAAATAGCTATTTTGACTGTCATCTTCCTCTTCCCCACTTGGCAGTCAAAATGTATTTTCCTGAATGACCAGTAACTAAGCTCTTCCAAATGCATGAAGCATTTTGCAGAACTAGATTACTAATTAGAAAGTTGGCAGTAAATTATTGCACAAAGGCAAGTTCTCTTATTCCTATTGGATAGTTTGAAAATAAATCTACTAAATTCTTTTCTCCCTGGAAATAATAGTGAGGTAGATCAAGTAGACAGTCTAACCCTTATTATTAGAGAGTGCTGGGGATAGCATAGGTGAAACTAATCATGGGTATGACCTAAAAGAGTCAATGATATAAATATTTCATTTCTTCCAAAATCCATTTACAGAATCAATATCGACTGGACCCACTTTTTATTTTGTTTTGGTGATAAATTCCCAAAATGATAAGACAAAATTCCTCCTGACTCAAGATATTTTTGAAAAAGGAGATACAAGAGGAAGCGGAGATAGGGAGGTCTTTCGCCAGAATTAAACTTACTCTAAATAAATGGATATGTAAGTAAGTGGATAGCATAGTGTTTGTGCAAGCTTAGCCAAAAGAAAAAAAAAAAAATCATGTAATGGTTGTGGTTAACATGCAAGGAAAGTGATCAAAGTAGGAAAAAAAAAAGCAATAATAAATCTAACAGACTTTGTATTCAAGTAAGATTTCCCTAAAGAAATTTATTTTTAGTAAGAGACGCAGGATAAGAGAATGGAAAGAACGGTTTAGACAAGAAGGGTAATACATGCAAAGATAGTAGGGAGGATAAAGATCTGATAAAATAATAAGATTTCAGAAACCACAAGAAGAATCTTTCTTGAACTTCTCTGTCTTCCATGTTCCCAGACATGTGAAATGTGAATTTGACTGACCTGACATCAACATGGGGAATATGAGAAGTGCACTTTCCAAAGTGTCACTTTAATGACGTGTTCCTGCCTTAAAGAGGCTCCCATGTATTCAAGAACAAAAGACAGTCCTTGGCCTAAATATATGAAACTGTTTCTCTCTCTGCGTTTCGAATAATCAAATGGCTATGTGTGCCCATCCCTATGAACCCTGAAGTTATTTCAGAGCTGGCAGTAGAATTTACACATATTGATTGCCCATTGTTAGCCCGCTACTACTTAATCTGGGAGGCCTTTATAGTAAGCATGCTATTAAGAGTAATATTTCTGTTTCAAAAATAGAAAATTCAGAGATGTTGAGTAAAACATTCAGTTACCCAACATCACGCCAAAGAATTGGCACTTAGTCACATTAAATATAGACAGTGAGATATCCCAAAACCTAACTTTTTCTCATTGGCCAAATGTTGGTTTTGAGGGTCAATCTAGTGTGGGAAGAAAGAATACTGGACCTGGGAGTTGGAAGACTTGTGTTGTGTGACCTTGGGCAATATGTTTATGATATCAGATCAAAAATGAGCAAAAACCTCCAACCAACAAGCCACTGGGAAAAAAAAACTGCATTTTAAAATTGTGGCTTCCTCCGCCCAGCTTCTTACCAAAGTCGTATCACCTGCAGCGCACACAGCAGTTGCTAGTCACAAGCAATTTAAACAACAGGGTTTATTTAAAAAGAAAATTAACCAGGAAAACGAAAAGTCCTTAATGCCACTGATAGGGTGTGCCCCCCCCCTCCTGTTTAAGATTGCAGATTTTAAGGACAGGTAATATTAAAATGGGGGAATGACCTTAGCTGGAATTTTTCTTCAGGGGATCCAGGGGGAAGAAAGAAGTGAAATAGTCAAGGTGAAACAGATTTCCTGGAAGGCGGGAAATTAGGGTATATAAAGGGTGTGCAAACAAAAAAGGGGGGTTTGTTTCAGGATTTAATTGGATTGGGATTTCAATATGGAGAGGAGATGGGAATAGGCCATCTTGTAAAGATGTGAGCCATGTGAGCTTAGCCAGGTGGCCACCGAGGGCCTGCAACCCTCGGCTGGCCCAGGCTGGCAGCATGTGTGCTAAAAGCAGTTAAGGAGTTTGCAGATTTGAACTCTGTGTTGGAGTTTGTTTTGCTGAGTTTAACTTGTGTTTGCGAGAGGCTGTGCAAAAATTAGGCTTGAGAAGAAAGTGAACTTTGCTGGTTCGGCACCATGGAGTTTCTGCTACCTGAAGGTGACAAGGAGAAGACAAGCGTGGAAGACAAGGAGGAGCAAGTCAAGGGAGCAGCCAAAGGAATATGTCTTTAAGCGTCTGGAGATGGACTCTGACTGGACATTGGTGAGACGATCAGGACTGAGAGACTGAGGATATTTGGGGCAATCTGGGAAAGGACTTTGGACAATGCTGAAAAAGGTTTTGAATAATGTTGAAGTATTTTGAGTCTTACATGTTTTTTTTTTGTAATTATAGGATAATTAGAAATCACTTTGTTAGAAATAAATTAGTCTGCACTGCACTGATAGTCTTACATTGGTTTGGTATTTTGGTTGAGAAGGCTGGGGATGGTGGTAAGAACCCACGAGTGGAAAGTTTAAACTGTGTTTTAAAGTTTTTCTTTTCTGCAGTTTTTGGAGCTAAAAGCAGAGAAAAGCTGGTAGCTGATGTTTGCATATCAATGGTAAAGGTGATCAGTGAAAATGCTAATAAAGAGTGTGTAGCCTGCTTTGTAGAGAGTAGCAGGCAAATAAGAGTATCCAGTTAAGGTTAAAGGTAATTTAAAAAAAACTGCTTATATCCTGCTTCAGAGAGAAAAGCAAGCAGATAGCTGTAAACAGTTAAGTAAAGTCAGAAAGCCTCATTATACCCTGTTTCACCACAAGTGGCCCATTATTTCACACCAAGTATTGTTTAGTCCAGAAGTCCCAAACACATGTCCAAGATGGTGCACCTTCAAACCTGAGGCAGGCACCCAGCAAAGTCCAGTCCTTCTCCAGTGTCTTCTCTTTGTTTCTTCTCTCTCTGGTGTTCCAACCTGTGGCTTCTCCAAGGTTTTTCAGACAATTCCAACAAATACTGTTGCAAAATCAGCTTTCCAAATTCCTGGCTTTCCCAGGTACCAGCTTTGCAGCTAGGTTCCATGCCACCTTTCTGTAGCTCCACTCAACTTTCTTTACCAGACCCACCTTGGGCAGCATCTGGCCAAATTCACCAGGCCTGGCCTCAACAGCTGCTATTGACCCCCAGCCTGCCATTCTTGCATCCAAATCCACACCACCTACTTCTCTGCCATCCACTCTCTCACCATGGCTCCTTGCCACCACCAGCTCACTCTTCTAAGGACTTCTCCTCACAGGCCACATGGGTCTGTTCTGTCAGTCTGCCATTCTCATTTCTCCTACCTCTCTCAGCTCATCTTTTTACCCACCCTTTTCACACTTTTCCTTTTCTCTTGTAGGTCTTTTTCTCGAACCCTACCCACCAGGGCAATATGACATCCAACACAATTTTCTACTGCATCATTACCCCTGTATCATTTGTTCTTACTGATTCCTTGTCTGTGCCTTAAAAATACAGAAATATCACATGGTTGTTGTAAGGCCTGATTATGTGGTGGGGAAAAAAAAATTAAGAGCACCCATTAACTGCTAATTTACAAAGTGAAAAGTAAAATAATAATCACTAAAGCTGCAATGTGATAACCTGACTGATGAAGATTTTAGGATTTTCAAAGTTTATTTACATGTTAATCCTATTTTATCTTCAGTAAAATGTCAGACTGTGATTGGTCCCTGCATTTCTTAGACTTTCCATCAGCCTGTTGTGGCCACAGGTGACCTTTATGAAAATCAGGCTTATTAAATTTTGGACAATCTTTTATGTACTGATCTCTCTATAGTTATTAAAAATAATACAATGCTCAAGTGAGTTTTCAATCCTTAAGCACTCACATGTAAATGCTGAAAGTGCTCTCACCAGAAGCTCATCAGAAGAGAAGGAAATGACCTTGTGCTTAAAAAAATACGCTGCAGATAATTGAAAAAACAAACAATCCACATGTGGGTAATCAAGAGTTGATTAATTGTTTTAAGGCTTAATTGCCTACTGTTTATCAATAATATTTACTAGTGAATAGGATAGTGATATAAATAGTTCAAGCACTGTTTTTTATGGGAATGATGTCAGGCTTTTATTAATGAGCAACAGTATGAAAGAATACTCTCATTATTTGACTTTGCTACTAAAAATAGTGTGTTCATCTTAAAAAGATAACTATCTTTCTTTTGTATACAGTACTGGTTAATCAGTTTTCTCTTAAAAGTGCATAGGTTAAAGGAATGTTTCAAATCCTCTACTTAAGGTGTAGATGTTCCTAGGCAGTTTTACCTTTTATTGCTCTCAGTTATGTTAAAAGTAAAGATTGCTATGCTTGGGGAAAAGGTTGCTTATTGCCATGAGAGAGAGAGAGAGCTCTGGTGGCCACAGAGGGACACTAGGGGTGGGGGACAGGGTGAAGGATCTGTTGATCACCCATCCCAGGTTGGGCAAGTCATTGTTGATTCAGGCATATGGTAAAGAATCTTGGCACCCTTGGTAAACTTGACATGCATTTAATGCTGAAGGGGATGTAGGGTGAGTTGGTCAGGCTTTTCCCCTCATAGCCTGTATAATCAGCACCTGTGGTATTGTGCCCTCCATGATGTGTACATGCCCAATGGGTGTTCTCTGGGCATGTGAGTGGACTCACCTGGGTCTGGGTGAAGGAAGGCATTAAAGAATGGTATCACCCTGGGGTGCGAGCATGAGCACGAGACAGAGAGAGAACTCCAGAGAGCCCCAGGAGAGAGCATGAAGATTCCTGGGAGCCTGGGGGACATCTTAGCCCCCAACCCCAGCCCTGCCATGCCTGTGTATCTGTGTATCTGCAAGAACCAATGAAGAACCTATGCAGATTGGCCAACAGGATGCTTACACTACAGTTGGTGTCAATGAATAGGCTGCTTACACAGAAAGTGGTGATGAGGATGGTTACATGACAGGGGGGTCCCAGTACATAGGCTGACTAGCAGGTGGGTGGTAGCAGGGGTAGAGGAACTGAGATGCAGGCAGCAACCAGGTTTCCAAGCCACGGGCCATCTCTGGTTTCTCTCTTCCCTCCCCCTCTCAAAACTCTCCTGTGCTGGTGTCTGAATTTATGTATGTGCTTATCTTGCTTATCCCATGTCCGCTGGCCTTTTGACCGAGGTGTCCATAATCATAGATGTGCGTGCCCTTGACTGTACTCAAAAGCATGTTTTACATTAACACACTACCACTGTGGATAAGGAAACCTTCAAGGAAAACAAGGCCACAGGTGGGGGGCCATAGAGACCAGCATGGGAGATGAAAAAGCCTGACTAACTCTATTTCCTTCCACCCCGATAGAGAAAAAGGGGCAAGGCAAGAATATCTGGATGGCAAAGGAAGTTTGAAGTGCTTCATATATTCTGAACTTGCAGGCTTACTAAGACTCAGGACACTGAACTGGACAGGCTGGTATCTAGTAAAATGTCAGACTGTGATTGGTCCCTGCATTTCTTAGACTTTCCATCAGCCTGTTGTGGCCACAGGTGACCTTTATGACCCTCTTTCAGTCAATTGTTTTTTATGTCTTCTTGAATTCTTTTTTATTATTTTATTTTTAATTGATTACACACACATGTATGTATATGTATGTTTTATATCATTCTGTACCCCAAGGTTCTCCCACCACCTTGTCATCTTAATCTCTTGTGCCCATCCCTCCCCAGATTTTACCCACCTCCTCCTCTGTTGCTCTGTATGCTTCAGTTCTGCTGATGGTTTTAAATTTTCCTTGTCCTTTTGTTTGTTTTCCCTATATCCTGCATATAGGTGAGATCATTCAATTTTTTTTTCTGGCTTATTTCTGATAGCATGATTCCTTCTAGGTTCATCCGTGTTATCACTAATACATCAGATTTATCTTTTTGATTGATGAATAATATGCCATTGTGTACATATACCACAACTTTCTGATCCATTGTCTATTTGGGGGCGTTTGGGTTATTTCCATATACTGACTATTGTAAATAGTACTGCAATAAACATCCGAGTACATATGTCTTTTTGAATTAGTGTTTTTTATCTTTTTGGTAGATTCCCAGAAGTGGAATTGCTGGATTAAATGGTAGTTTCATTTTCAGTAGTTTGAGTGTCCTCCACAAAGCTTTCCTTAGTAGCTGGGCCTGTTTGCATTCCCACCACAGTGTAAGAGTGTTCCTTTCCACATTCGTGCCAGCTGTTGCCTTTTTTTTTTTTTTTTTTTTTTAAATATGGACCTTTCTTACTGGTATAGGATGGTTTCTTATTGTGATTTTGATTTACATTTCCCTGATTATTAGTGATGTTGAACAGTTTTTCATACGCTTATTGGCCATTTGTGTTTCTTCTTTGGAGAAGCATCTTTTTATTTCTCCCCATTTTTTGACTGGGCTTTTTGTTTTGCTTTTTTTAAGATGTGTCAGTTCTCTGTGGAGCTTTATCATCAGGCCCCTATCATTTTTATGGAGAACAATTTTTTTCCCCATTTGGTTGGTTTTTTCTTTTGTTTATTGTCTCTTTTGTTGTCTTTTTTTTTAATCTGTTGTAGTCCCAGCTGTTTGTTTCCTTCAGTTTTTTTAGCATCTGTAGATGTGTCCTGAAAGAAGTTTCTAGTCTAAGTCTTGGAATGTTTTGCCCATATTTTCTTGTATGTATTTTACGGTTTCAGTTTTTACATTCAAGTCTTTCATGCATTTTGAGTTAGCTTTTGTACATGGTGTGAAGGAATAGTCTAGATTCATTCTTTTGCATGTAGCAGTTGAATTTGCCCAGGACTATTTGGTAAAGAGACTGTCCTTGTTCCATTGTATGTTTTTTCCCCTTTGTCATAGATCAGTTGATTATATGTGCATGGCTTTATTTTTGGACTTGGAATTCTGTTCCATTGGTCTGTGTGTCTGTTTTTATTCTAGTACCATACTGTCTTAATTATTATGGCTTTGTAGTACAATTTAAAGTCTGGGAGAGCAGTCCCTCCATTCTCCTTTTAGTCAGGAGAGCTTTGGAAATTCAAGATTTTTTATTATTCCATATGAATTACAATTATTATTCCATATGAATTGCAGTTGTATTTCTTCTATTTCTTTAAAGAACATCATTGAGATTTTTATTGAAATTGCATTGAATTTGTAGATTCCTTTTGGTAGGATGCTCATTTCAATAATGTTGATCCTTGCAATTCATGAGCAGGGATGTCTTTCCATTTCTTCTATTCATTTTAAGAAGTTTGATAGTTCTCTTTGTATAGGTCTTTCATGTCTTTTGTTAAGTTTATTCCCAGATATTTAATTTTCATTGGTACAGTTGTAAATGGAGTGGTTTTCTTAATTTCTTCTTCAGATTTTTTTTTTGCATATAAGAAGATGACTAATTTTTGTGTGTTAATTTTGTAAATGGCTACCTGACTGAACGGTGTATTATTTTCATTAGTTTTTCTATAGAGTTTTTAGGGTTTTCTATATAAAATATGTCATCTTCAAATAGTAATAATTTTACTTCTTCTTTTCCTGTTTTGACTCCTGTATGTCCTTTTCTTGCCTTGTTGCCCTAGCTAGGTCAGTCACAATCATTTGCCCAAGGTCTCTGGGTCTGGTTCCCAAGTTAACTTCAGTTCCCATTATTTCATCAGAACTTCCCATCCCAAAGCAAGACAGAAACTGAGCTTTCAACCCTATGAGCTCAACATTAATGTTTCAAGTACCTTGTTTTATGACTAATGTAATTTTACATTTTACAATGAAGAGTTGTCATATTCTAAAGTAACTCTTTAAAGGATGGTAGCATAGTCATTTTCAGTTGGTCAATTTTTATGCCACCATGTCTGAGGGAGAACATAGAAAACATAACACTGATAAGTATGTTTATGCATTCATTTTCCTGCTTCTTGGTTTTTTTTATTTGTTATTTGTTATATTATTTGTTTTGTTTTGCATTGTTATCTACTCCAGGGTTCTCCTACCACCCTATCACCTGTGAATCATCATGTTAGTCTTTTGCACCCCTCGCATCCCTGATTTTCCCCCCCTCCCTCTCATGCTGTGCTTCAATTTTACTGAAAATTAGCTTAAAATTTTTCTTGTCTGTTACATTGTTTTCTCTTTGTCTCTCATATGAGACCACCCTGTATTTCTCCTCTTCTTTCTTGCTTATTTCTGCTAGCATAATGCCTTCTAGCTTCATCCATACTGCTGCAAATGACATGTTTCTTTTTTGATTGATGAATAATATTCCATCATGTACATATACCACATTTTCTGTACTATTCATCTATTTGGGGGCATTTTTGCTTGGAAAATATGAGCAAAACATTCTTAATTCTACACTTCAGGAACCTCTCTCAGGACACATATACAGACGCTAAAAAATTGAAGGAAAACATAGATTCCCGGGACTACATCAAATTAAAAAGCTTCTGTATAGCAAAAGAGACAACAAACAAAACAAAAAGAAACCCAACTGAATGGAAAAAACTCTTTTTCCTACACACAAGTGATAAGGGCCTGATAACAGGATCCACAAAGAACTCACACAACTTAACAAAAATAAGACAAAAAGCCCAGTCAAAATGGAGAGAAGATCTAAAAGGATACTTCTCCAAAGAGGAAAAATACAAATAGCCAATAAGCATATGAAAAAATGCTCAGCATCATATATGCATGGCTTTATTTTTGGACTTTGAATTCTGTTCCATTTGGTCTGTGTGTCTTTATTCTAGTACCATACTGTCTTAATTATTATGGCTTTGTAGTACAATTTAAAGTCTGGGAGAGCAGTCTTTTTATTTTATTTTATTTTTATTTTATTCTCCTTTTATTCAGGAGAGCTAATCACCATTACGCAGGGAAATGTAAGTCAAAACCACAGTGAGATACCATCTTACTGGTAAGCATGGCCTGTATCAAAAAAGTAAAAAAAAAAAAATGGTTAACAGCAAGTGCTGGTGTGGATGTGGAGAGAGACAGTTTTACACTGCTGGTGGAAATGCACACTGGTCTAGCCACTATTTTCCTGCTTCTTGCTAGTCTGTTTGTTGACTTGTTCTTAATGATTACATCACAACATGTGATTTCTGGAAAACCTGTCCTCAACAGTGCTTTTCACTTTTATTATCTTGGTGGATTTTAACCCCTGGTGTCTAACTGCTGCTATACATGACTGTTGTTAAGTGGGTAAACATCTTTTGGATTTTAGAGTCTCTGTGCTTGGGAGACAGCATCTTAATATCATTACTAGCTGACTTTTTTGAAACATAGATGTCTCTGCAGAAAAAAGTTTTAATTATTCCTAAGGAACTAGAATCTAGTTCCTTTCTAAGATAAGATATGTAATAAAATCACAATTTTTCATAAAATTTAATTTTCATTTTTTATATACTTTACCTACAGAGTATAAAATTAAAGTCTTTATAATCAAGACTAAATCATATGAGCTTATAATCCTGTACTAATTATTTTGGTACTAATTTTTTTTGAATACTTTATTCAGGTTGGAAAGTAATTTGCTCAAACTTTCTTGTTCTTATATGAAATAAAATAATTTTCTCCCCTAGGTCTTATGTTCTCTCTGTGTCTAATTCAATTGAAAAATGTAGTTTGGTTTCAACTAACTAAATAAAGTATGCAAAGACTAAAATCCTTGACTTATTTTTTACTGTTTGCTGTTATTATACAATAGTTATATGTGTGCATATTTGAAAATACACACAATATGTGATCCATAGTTGTGTTGCATTCATATATTATAACCCATCACAATATCCAAATAAACATTATTTATAAGTGTGAGTCAGATTTCAACTCTTTATTTACTAAACATTTACTAAGGTCTGATATACAATAAATAGCAGTGTTTGTTTGGTTGGTCTTGTTTTGTTTTTGTGGGGGTTTTTTTGTCTTCAGTTAGAGCTCTGAGCAAACATGTCTTCTAGTAAGAAGTGAATTTTATTTATTTATTTATTTTTTTTTGACTAGGTCTCACTATTTTTACCTGTGGAACCGCAGGCTTATGTTGCCTGGAATACCACAGACTCAAGCAATCCTCAGCCTCAGCTTCCCAGGTATCTGGGATTACAGGCGCATGCCACCACACCCAGCTGTATTTTTTTGGAGCTAGGTCTCACTATGTACCCCTGGCGCAATTCGAACCACAATCCCTGCCTTCAGCTGCAGCTTCCTAGGCTGCCATTTACAGGCATGTACCACCATGCCTTGGCAGAAGTGATTATTTTGAATGTTATTTTCTTTATGTGCTTCATCACTTCAAGCACACTTACATGTTCTACTGACATTCACATCAATTTTCATAAATATGTCAAAATAAACAAAAACATGAAAGTATTCAGTGATATAACATACATCATCTTACTTACTTTTCTTCTCCTAAGTGAAATCAAGCTTATAATCTTGAACCATATATATGTACACTGATAAATTTTATAAATTGAACCAAATTTTAAATAAAAACATTCCATTAGCTAAGAAATTACTCAACAAACCCTTCTGAAATGTGAATAATTGCTCCACGTACAATATGGTTTTATAATTTAGTGGAAAATTTTAGTCATTATATACTACCTATTAATTTTTGTGATATTTATATACCATTTATAACAACATTTAATATTGTGCCTTTAGTACTCTTAAACCCTCTAGCTTAAAGTTTAAATATAATTTCACTACTGTGTTTAGTTTCACAAAGCAATCCATGTCAGCTATGTGTTGGGAAGTCAGAGGTTAGCTAATTTAGCTATTAAGTGAAAATAATTCTTAAATGTAAATATGTAGCCATTGAACTATTTTCCTATTATTACCTAACTACTATTATGGTAGTAGTGGTGGAACATAACATGTAGGAAAACACTGTCCGATGTGATTGTAAATTTGGATTTTCATAAATTTAATTTTTCAAAACACAATTTACATAGAAAGTAAAAGCAATGAGGGCAGATATTGCTTCTGTTTCTAATATCCTCGTTTCCTCAGCATTTATTACTTGAACCATAACAGATCTTCAAAAATGTTTGAATGGTAAATTAATGAGTGATATATATATATATATACATATATATATACTTATTTGTTTACACATCCTCCAAAATACAAAGTAGGAATAATTACACATAAAATAATACTTAAACTATATATGAAAATACATACTGGTAAGCATATGATTTATCTCCCCTATCTTCAAAACACTGGATAATATAATACATAATATTTCTTTAAACTTTTTTTCTTTGCATTTTTTTTAATTTATTTATCTATATTTCACATCATTTCAATCCCTGGGGGTCACCCACCACCTCCCCCTCCCACCCGCTCCAGCTGGTCCCCATTCTCCTCTTGTGCAGTTTCATTTGGTTGACCATATATTAGTGAAACCATTTGGTTTCTGTCCCTTTCCATCTGGCTCGTTTCTGCTAGAATGATTTCTTCTAG
>PVHY01027929.1:0-15740 GCA_004024945.1 Uropsilus gracilis | reverse complement strand
CTCCGGACTGACCCAGCTGGGCCCCCCTCCCCCTCCAGGCCGTGCAGCCAGGCCTGACTCTGGGCCAGGCTGGGTGCCCAGTGCCGCGCGGCTAAGACGCGCTTCTCGCCTCCAGGCTAAGGGCTGGAAGAGACTGGGAGGCCGAGGACGCGGCGGACACACTCCCAGCTCAGGGCTTGCTCAGGAACAGGTCCCCAGGGACGGGGTCTTGCCGGGGGTGGGGCGGCTGCCCGGGGCCGAGTGGAGCACGTGCATGGCCGGACCCGCCCTCCGCCGGCCCTGTCCACCCCCACTTGGTCTTGCAGCCCTGCCGGCCGGGCCGCTCAGAAGGGGGCCTCCCTGTGCCCGGGGAGGAGAGGCGGCCGCAGGGCACTTGGGGGGCGTTGAGGCAGGAGCCCTGCCCTCTCCGGTCGGGGCGCAGAGAGGCCGGGGCCGCGTGAGCAGCTGTGCTTCTGTCTCTGTCCTCTGGAAGGGGCCGGTCAGTCCCGGCGGCCGCGGCAAAGCACATCACGGCCGGGCTCGGGGCTGCGCTGGGCTCGGGGCTGCGGCGGGAGCAGGAAGAGCGGGGCCCTGGAGCCCTCAGGGCCTGGGTCACATCCTAGCCCCGGCGGGGGACGCACTGCCCGCCGCCCTCTGCTTCGGCTCCTCCCGGGCGGGTGGACACCGTGGCTCCTGCTCCCTGGGGGCCGCTGTGAGGACCGACAGAGACCCAGCCGGGGTGGAGGCCCCGGTGCGCGCCCGGCTCCCATGGCCTCTGTGGTCGCTCAGGGGCCTCTGCTCCTCGGGGAGCAAGTGCCGAGACCTCCACGTGTCTCTCCTGAGTCAGCCACGTGACCGCACGGTGCACCCCTCAGTGGTGCACCCCTCAGTCGCGCACCCCTCAGCCGCGCATGGCTTCTGTTTCCTGCTGCCTTTCCACTGGGGCTTCTCAGAAGGACGTAAGAGCGCCACTTCACAGACGTGTGTGTCCCCGTGTTACGGCTGCCTTGCTCACAGTCAGAGTTAGAAGCGGCCTGGGTGCCTACGGAAGGGTGATGGGAGGCACAGGATGTATGGCTGCAGCGGAATAGTACTCAGGCACGAAAAAGGTGGCGCCTGCCATTTGTGGTAACCTCGATGGACCGGGAGGGGATGATGTTAAGCGTAAGTCAGAACAGAGAGGCGAGCACCCTCTGCTTTTACTCACGTGTGGGGGAGAGAGAGAATAAAGAGCTGAACCAGACACACCTTAACCTATAGCAACAAGATGCTGTTTACAAGGGAAGGGGGAGGGGTGGGAAAACCGGGGACAAGGGGTCCATCGTGTGATCAAGGGTGGCCGGGGCTCTCGGTGGCACACACGTGTGGTGTAGAGTCATGCCTGGAAGCCACGTGGTGCTGTCACCAGTGTCATGCAGGTACACCAAGCTGCGCCTGATGTTAGGAACGATGGCAGGACGGTTGTCACGCTCTGTGACCACGTAGACTCCGCGGGTGGTGGTGGCCTCAGCCCCAGCTTGCAGCCTGTCCATGCTGGCTCCCTGCGTCCTCACACAGCCCGTGCTCGGGGACCTGGGTCCCTGCCTGTTCTTGCTCAGGGCTCTGCCCCCCTCACTGAAGAGACCGCCCTGCGGAGAGGACTCCGAGCTTGTGGGCGGGAAGGACAACACCCTGCGTCCAGCAACAGGGAGGCTGGCTGATGGCCGGGGAGCTGCCTAGGGCTGTGCGCAGGGGCGCTGGGGCCCAGCTGGGCCCCTCCGGCGCCAGACTCCGCTCTGTGCGGTGGAGAGCTTGGCCCGAGCAGAGGCTGGACTCCTTGACCTCGCAAGGCGGCGACCCCCGAGCCGTGACGTGCTCTGATGCCCTTTGCCGGACTTGCGCTCCGCAGGACACTACAGTCTCTGGCGGGGAGAGGCGGGGAGGGCGGAGGCGGCCGCCGTGGCCCAGGCGCTTGCACTGAGCATCGCCAGCAAGAGGGGGACCTGCCTTCTGGACCCGGAGGGGCCGTCTCCGGGGCGCCGAGGTTCCCAGGTGCCAGGGGTGGGCAGGGTGACCTTGGCCACTGCCCACCCTCCTGGGCTCTGCAGAGCAAGGGAAGTGGACGGGATGGCCTCTGGGAGGCCAGTTGCCACAGATGCACTGGCCGGGAGCCACGGCCTCGGGGTCCATGGAGGAGCCCACAGAGCGGGACCGAGTTGCGGACGTGGCCTCGCGTCCACCCCCGGCACAAGCCTCTTCCCTGGCAAAGGCCGGCCCCGTGCTGACTCCACCTGGCCCTGGGCAGGCTCCCCGGGGCTGTCCCGAGGTGCCGAGGGCACGTGGCTTCACGTACTCACCCCCAAGCCCTGTCCAGCGGCAGCGCTGCCTTTACCTGGACCCCGGCTTCCGGGTGGACCGACTTTCCCTGCCTCAAGCTCAGGCTCTGGGCAGTGCTGCGCGGGGCCCGCAGTCCAGCCCTGTGCTGGAGGCCCCGCTGACCCCTCCGCGCCGGCCGCCTCTGCAGGTCAGCTCGGCCGCGCTGGTTTCCGCCTCGTCCTGCTTGGCCGTTGAGGAGGGAACCGGACCCGGGCCCGACGGGGCACCTCCCTGGCGCAGACCTGCCCGAGGTCCGAGTCAGCAGCTGGCGCGAGGCTGGGGCCAGTCCTCCTGCTGCCGAAGGGTCCCGGACGCCTGACGTGGCAGCCCGGGCCCTGGCCGGGATGTGCCTCCTCTGGGAAGAGACGGGCTCCCCTCCCCCCACCCCACTGCCACGGTGTCTTCCTGCCCCGCTCCCCAGCCGCGCCCGGGAAGGGCGCCTCCGGAAATGCGGCGGGCAGCGTGGTGCCTTGCCAGGTGCTCGGGCGCCCTTGGCCTTCTCCCCGGGAGCCTGAGGCTTGGACACACGCACGTCCACACGCACACACACGTCCATGCACACACACGACTACGAACACACATGTCCATGAACACACATGCCCACACATGATCATGAGCACACACACGTGCACACGCACTCATGTCCACACACTTCCACACGCACACATGTCCACACACATACGCACACGTCCACACACATGCACGTCCACACACACGTCCACATGCACACACGTCCACACACATGTCCACATGCACACACACGTCCACGTGCACACACATCCACGCGCACCTGCACGTCCACACGCACACACACCCACCCACACACACGCACGTCCACACGCACACACACGTCCACACGCACCCACACATCCACACGCACACAGACATCCACACGCACCCACGCGCGCACCCGCATGCCCACGCGTCCACACACACATCCACATGCACACGCACGTCCACGCACACACGCACGTCCACACGTCCACGCACGTCCACACGCACACACACGTCCACGCGCACACTTCCTTGGAGACGAGAATCCAGGACCGCAGAGCGAGCCTTCCCCGGAGCCGAGTGCGCTTGGGAGGCCGTTGCCACGCTCTGGGCTTTGACTCCTGCTGGACGAGTTTGCACCTGGAGCTCGGGTCTTAACTGAACCTCGGAGTTTCTCTAACCCCCCCTTCCTCAGTCACGTGATCGCGCACGTGACGGGAACACGCACTTGCTGTCTCGGCCTTGACATCCGGTCCGGGCGCCTGGGAGGTCTCGGCCCATGTCTCCGGGCTCCCATTTCTGGCCCTGCTCCACGAGGGGTGACGCCCTTTGCTCTGTGGCGCTCACGTGAACACTGTCCAACATGTCCAGAAGCAGAGCTGCTCCCGCGCTTGTTTTTTCTCCTCTTCCTTCCCCTCCGCCGCCAGCTCGTCCTTGTCTCCCCTTCTTACTCATGTCCCCTCCTCTCCCGGCTGCACAGTCCCTGTCACCCTCCTCTCACGGTTAAATCCGGGGATGTCCTTGAAGGTACCGAGTCACCTGTGAGGCGGCACAAAGGCTGGAGCAGTGCTGGTAGGACCGGAGCCCATCCCCCACTCGACACCCCGTGGCTCAGTGTTGGCGCGCTGGCGGTAGATGTGCCCAGGGGAGGACTCTGGCTGCTGGGCGGGTCAGAGGTTGTGTGTCAGGGCATGTGCTGAACAGAAGGAGTTCGCCCCTGGCTGGGAGTCCAGCTCCTGGAGCCCGGTGACCCAGCGGGCGGGCAGCCAAGTGGAACACCTCCATGGTGGCTTAAGAAACTCAGACAAAGCTGCGATTTCCGGTGTGTGAGCTCCGCTGACTGGACATTAGCGCGCAATTAGCTCCTGGTTGCTAAACCAATATCAGATCCCGGAGAGGACAGCAGCCTCTCTCCTGTCCTGGCAGTTGAGCGGCCACCATCTTATCGTGGGGACACACAGCAAGATGGCGGCTGCCTGCAGGGCGTGGCACTCCAGTCCACAGTCCACGGACTTCCCCCCTGCACCCCAATAGACTTCCGTCCGTTGCACAGGGGACCCACACACCCGGCTTCACACTCCGGCTGCCCCTCGCTTCTCTCCTGCCATTGCTGGCTCCGCTCCTTAAACGATCCGGTCGGAGGCTTCCTTCCTGGAGGGTGACCTAGTCACCTCGGCTTGTTCTGCTCTTCTCCGTGTCAGAGCCAATGGGTAGGCAGCACCTGACAAGACCATCTAGCCCACAGTTGCATTGATGAATGCTGCCCCCCACTCCTCTGTGGAAGCCCTGTCCCCAGTAGGATGGTGTTAGAATGTGGGGCCTTGAGGAGGAATTCGATGTAGGTGAGCTCACGGGAGAGGAGCCGAGGGCTGCGTTCATACTCTTGTAGGAAGAGAGGCTGACTTCGTCCTCCTCTGCCCGCTGTCTTTGGAGGATACAGCTGTCTACGGCCATACCACCCTGGACGTGCCCGATCTCGTCTGAAGGATACAGCTGACCATCTGCAAGGTGGGAGGCAGGTTCTCCCCGGGCCTGGTGCTTGATTTGGACCTCCCAGTCTCTAGAACAGGAGGATACATGTGGGTTAAGTCACATAGCCGACGGTACTTCAGTTAGAGCCGCTGGGACTTGAAACTGGGTGCCCCTCCCCCACCCTTGGGTTGTGGCAGTTGGTCCCTCCCCTTCCCCCTTCCCTCTCCCCCCCCCAAAGTTCTCTGTTCCACTAGTCTCTGCTCCTTGCCTTTTTGTCCCCCTGTTTGTGGTCCAACTTCCTGTTCCAACTGCTACTTCTGGCAGTTTAACTGCCACCCCAAGGGGGGAGGGGCACCTAGTTAACTGCCCCCTCCCCCGAATCCAAAACAATTGGAACATTGCAAAGTTCACCCATTTTAAACACATGGCTACACCCTTAGTAAGAGGCGCATTAGTAGTACAGAGTTTGTCCACTTCAAGCCCATGATTACTTTTTACTAAAGCACTTTAAACCAACACCTTGTAACTGCTTCCGCTTTAAGGTGACCAGCGCAAGGGGCTGGTCAGCCACGGGTGATTTGTCCCCTCATGGTCGCCAACTGAAATCGGGTCGAAGAGGAGGCAAAAGCCTCCAGCTAACAAACCCCGGGTCTGCATCACCCACGCGTAGCAGCTGCCACTCAAATGCAGTTCAACAACAGGGTTTACTTACAAGGGAGTTGAACAGGGAAAACGAAAAGTTCTTAAAGCCACAGGTGGCCATTATCTGACCCCTGTCACCATTCTCAGTCCCAAAGGGCCCAAAGACACAGTCCAAGATGGTGCCCCTCCAAACCTCAGAGGTAGGCACTTTCGCAAAGTCCAGTCCTTTCTCTGGAGTCTTTTCTTCTTTTCTCTCAAATGTTCTGAGCTGCTCCACTTCTCCAAGGCTCTTCAAATGTCTTCCGCAATTGCTGATGCACAAATCAGCTTTCCACATCCTTGGCCATCTCCAGGGGCCAGCTTTCCATATCACCTTGCTGCAGTGCCATACTCTCTACATTGGCCGCTCTTCTGCCAGATACCATGGCTCCTTGCCACCTCCAGCTCACCCTTCCGGGGTGTTTTTGCCCAGCCTGGTCACTCAGGCTACTCTTTACCCACCTGCTATTCTCTTCTCTCTTCTCCCCAAAACTCTCTCTCTCTCTCTCTCTCTCTCTCTCCAAAAGTTCTCTCCCTCTTGTCTCTGTCCTTGCCTTTTTAACCCCCTGCTTGTGGTCCAACTTCCTGTTCCAACTGCTGCTTCTGGCAGTTTAACTGCCACACCCAAGGGGGGGGCTAACTGCACCGCCCAATGGGGGAGGGGCACCTAGTTAACTGCCACAACCCCCTGGGGGAGAGGGGTACCCAGTTTAAGACTGAGACACACAGAGGCATCAGACAAGCTTCTGCCTCAGCTTCGCGTCCATTCTCTGTCCTCCTCGCATACTGCATCCAACTACCCTGAGTCTCTTAGTTCCTGTGAAAGACCAAGATGTCCTCTGCCTCATGCTCTTCAGCCTGCTGTTCCCTTGAATTCTGGGCCCTCGCAGTCCCCTGGCCATTTCTCTTACAAGTCTCTGCTTAGGGTAAATACCACTTTGTCAAGAGGGTTTCTCTGGCTTCCGAGGTAGACCAGTTGCCCCGTCTCATGTCCCGTGGTTCTCACAACATTGGCCTTTGTGTTTAGCGATACACAGTTCTATTCTCCAGCTCTCACTGTGTTTAGGGGAGAGCACTGGCTTCCTTTCATTGCCTCCCAGAGTCATCAGAGCTCCCCACTCTCTCGTGCATCCTCTAATGAGCTAGTGGCTTGTTTGCTCCACTGCTGACAGGGCTGACTGTTCTCACCACTGACATCAGACCCCCCTTTCAAAGCCAGCACTGCAGTTGGGGTTCCCCATTTGCATGGAGCAAGCAGTGCATCCCAGACGCCATATAAGGCTGCTGCCACTCAGCCCACAGACTGAGGGGGCCTTCTGTCTCTTTGGGAAGGTGTGTTTGGGGTTTGGTTAGCTACTATCAAAGGTTATAACTTGGGGATCAGGAACGTGAACCCCAACATCAAGGGCCCGCCAGCCCCTAGAGCTGGATTCTGAAATGCAGAGCTTTAGATGGGAAGGGAAGTCATATAGGTGTTGCCAAACCAGGGCCAAGAAGGGGTGATTGGTGTTAGAATGTTGCCCAGGGCAACACCTTTGTCAGTTACCTTTGTCGATCCATGTGGTGCAGTGGCCATTTCCAGGCGGGTCCCATGACCGTAGAGGGTGTGTGATGTGAGCAGTGGCCTTAGAGAAGTGTGCGGTGTCAGAGACAAGAAGAGATTCCATAATGGTTCCCTAGGTTAGGGTTCTGGAATGAGGCCAGAAGGTGGATCCCAGGAGTAAGACAAAGATATAACAGGTCAAGTCTCTACTGTGATGATGATGGTAGAGGATGGTGATGTAGATGACAATGGTGGTGGTGATGGTGGTGATGGTGGTGGTGATGGTGATGATGGTGTTGGTGGTGGTGGTGATGATGACCATAGTGTCGATGGTGACTGTAACACTGATCATGGCGGTGATGGTGATAGGGTAGTCACTACAACAGCAGCAATTAACCTTTAACGATCGTGAACTATGCTCCAACTGGTGTACTATTTTACATATCAACACTTATTTTATTGTTTTTCTCCAAGTTTTTTAATTAACTTTTTAAAAAATTGATTGCATGCGCACACATGTATATTTTTACATCGTTGTCTACCCTGAGGTTCTCCCACCACCTTGTCACCCATGAACCATCATCTTCATCTCCTGTGTCCATCCCTTCCCCAGTATTTGACCTTTTACGCTGTAAGGGAGACACTAAAATTAACTCCACCTTATAGATGAGGAAACAGAGGCCCAGAGAGGTCACATAACTTATGGCTTGGCTAGTCGGCTAGCACAGTCAATACCAGGATTCAGGCTATGTTTGACTCCAGGTCAGGTACACTCCATCGCTGTCATCCCTTGCTTCTTGCTTCCAGCCTAACTTCTCTAAGACCGTCTCATCATTCGTCAGTAGTTCCCTCAGTAAACAGATCTTTATTATGCGTCTACTCTGAGCTGTTATGTAAGGCTTTTGGTTTATATTTTGGAGATGATATCTCATGAAGGGGGACAAAATCAATTAGACACACTCATACAAAAACCAACTATGAAGATGGCATCTTGTCAGTGGCATAAAGAAAACTAAACCGGGTTTTGTGATAACCAGTCGAAGGGGGCTGGTGGGGTCTTTTGATAGGCAAAGTTGGGGGGGACCCTGCATTGGTGACATTGGCTGAGGCACAGAGGTCAGAGGACCCAGTTTTAGAGGGAATCTGTGGAAGTGCATTCTCACTTTCCATTGCTCCTCATTTGCTGTTGGGTCTCTGGGGAAAAGTCACGTGGTGGGGGGGGTGTAGACCTCGGACAGCCCTGGTGTGGCAGCCCCCAAAAGGACACCTCTGAGACCTTGCCCCCTGCACCTCCATTTCAGCTCTTCCCTGGACCAGGGTCTCTCAGGTCCTGTTGGTTAGGTTCCCCTAGTGGCTCCACTCTGCTCTGGGGACCAATTATGAAGCTGTCCTCTTATCTTTGCACTGCTGAGTGCAGCTGGACCCGGACACCGAGAATCCTAAATCCAGTTAAGTGTTATTTGCCTGAAATATTTGAAAGAGCCAGCTTGGCCCATCTTCAAATATTTTGTTAGCTAATCAAAGCCAGATTGCGGTCAGAGGCCAGATCTAAATTTATTAGGAAAATTAATAGACCATTTAGATTTTATTGGAATTAAGCTAAAATACGATAAGCAGTCACACCAGCAGATCGGCATTAATTACTACACTGACCCGTGTGATGGGCTCGTAATGAAATATTGACTTCTCTGGAAGTCACGCGGCCCGGGGACAAGCCGGGCCAGCACAGGAAGGGCGTCCTCACTCCATCTGCTCGAGGGTGACTGGACGGGCCAAACCTGGAGGGGCTTCCAGTGACCACACATCACTGACTCTCCCAGACAGTTTTTATTGTGCATCTACTATGTGCTGGGCTCTGAGACTACACCGGATAAACAGCAGGGTCTGAAACCTGGTCCTGAAGTCAGGTGCCAAAGGGGCAGAAGCCTTTAACCAACAAGCCACAGGAAAAAAAAAAACCTCTTAAAATGCGGCTTTTGCTGCCCAGGTTCCCTCACCTGCACAGAGCAGTTGCCACTCAAATGCAGTTTCACAACAGGGTTTTATTAACAAGGGAATGTTAACGGGGAAAACAGAACGTCCTCAAAGCCACATGAGGCCAGTGATCTGACCCCAGTCACCAGTCTCAGTCCCAAAGGTCCCAAAGACACAGTCCAAGATGGTGCCCTTTGCCCCTCCAAGCCTGAGGCAGGCACTCTGCCAAGCCCAGTCTTTCTCCAGCGTCTTCTCTTGGCTTTTTCTCTCTCCAGTGTTCTGAGCTGTTCTCTGCTTCTCCAAAGCTCTTTAAGCTTCTTCTACAATGGCTGATGCACAAATAAGTTTTCCAAATCCCAGGCCATCTCCAGGTACCAGCTCACTATGGCATCTTGCTAAGGTGCCATACTTTCCACACCGGCCACTCTTCTGCCGGCCACTATGGCTCCTTGCTACCTCCAGCTCAATCTTAAGGGGGCTTATCCTGGTAGGCCACGTGGGCCTTTTCTCAGTCCACCATTCTCGTTTCTCTCTCTTTCTTTTTGTTTCTTTTCTTTTTCCCTTGCTCCTTCCTTTTATCTCCACCCTCTCTTCCTGCTTCCATTTTCTCTTGCACTTCTTTCAGACTCCGCCCACCAGGACATCTTGGCACCTATTCAATTCTCAACTGTGTCAGTACCCTGTATCAGTCCCAGGACACCACGGCATAGCTGTGTGACATTAGACATGTTGCTTAACCTCTCTGAGTCTTCTTTTCCTCCTCTTTCAAGCAAGGCTGCACAGGATCCCTGGGTTGTGAGGGGTGTTGTGCTGCCGCTCCTAAACCTGCACCATTGTGGCTCTGCACATCATGGGCAGCATTACTGAGGACAGCGCTCCCTCGAGAATGCAGACAGCATGCCCCAAGGGGCAGCTCAGGCTCAGCTGATTTCCCCGCCCTGTGCTGGGCACACACAGCAGCTGGGGACAGAGGAGGGTGGATGTGGGGACAGAGGAGGGTGGATGAGACGGACGGAGAGGTTCGAACGCAAGCTTCACAGGGTGAGAGGCCTGTTTCCCACGGGGGTACAGGGAGACGTGGGGGTCCAGGTGGGTGGCCCCACAGAGCAGGCTTGCAGAGTTGGGGGGGTCACGGGGTTCCACACCATGGGGGTGCTCTGTGGCCTCTGGCCAGGGAATTGGAGGTGGCACACGCTGGTTTCACGCCCTTGGAGGTGTTCCTCACAAACTGCTCTGAGTCGGATGCTCCTTACGGGGCGCTAATTCTCTCCCCCGTTCTTGCTCCATTTGCCCATGAGCGCCAGGAGGAAACTCCAGGAGTTGCCTGAGCCGAAGGTCATGGCAGGTCTGAGCCAGGGATGTCGGGACCAGCCGCCACCCTGTGGCGTTGTGGGCAGAATCGTTGACAGGGAAGACCAAACACCGGCTTGCAGCCCTCAAGACACATTCTTAGACCAGCGATAGCGCCAGCAAACGCTCTTTCCTGTGTGTTTAATTGCTGAAATGAACGTAAGGACTGGAAGACGTGGGAGAGTGTGGCTCTATATGGCTGCTCGGCCTCCTCCACGAAATGCATCTGTCCTCGGAGCATGAATATGCATGTCCGCAGAGACGGAGACGCATGTTCTGCTTCTCTCACTAAGCATACGTGTGTGTCGCTCTGCGTGTGGGCATATGCATGTGGGAGCAGGGAGCAGACACAGGAAAGCAGAGGACCATCCAGATGGTGCTGGGGAGGCTGGGGCAGTGGCCGAGGACAGGTGGGCTTGGCTGACCCCATGGCCACGTAAGGCCAGCAGCGTGCTGCTGGGTCCAGGGGTCTCTGGGTCTGCTGGGGACCCCAGCCCAGAGCGCCCATCACGTGTCCGGGATGCGAGTGCCTGTCGGAAGGAACGAGGCAGGGCGAGTGAGGAGCAAGGGGCAGGGCCGCCGGGGCAGGGCCTGCTGGACAAGTCTCGGAGCTGCTTGTGCAGCGGTGTCTACACTGACCCCCAGAGCACGCGTCCTTGAGCCCTGGCTGTGGGCAGGTGCGCGGGTCCCAACCGGGCAGTGGCAAGGGGTCTGAAGTGACCTCCTGCCCCGGCCCGTGGGCTGTGAACCCCCCTGAGCGTCCCCCAAGGCCTGGGCACCTCGCCGAGCCTCAGGGTGACTGTGGGGCCTGCAGGAGGAAGACCATCCCCTCCCCTGGGTGGAGAATCGGGTGGAGCTGCAGCTCCTGCGGCCACAGCCCTTCTCAAGCCACGGGGCAGCTGGGCCTGAGGGTGGGGCCTCGGGAGGGAGGTCCCAGCCGCTCAGTGGCAGCTGAGGAATGGCCGGCGGGTGGGGCCCCCTCAACAGCCTGGGGGCTGGGTGCCCACGCGTCCAGGGCCTCTGAGCATGGAAGCCGCAGGGAGCCCCTAGGCGAGGGGCCACCTGGCCGCAGGGTGACCGCGTGGATGACGCCCCGGAATGAGTTCGACATGGGCCTGCGTGGCGCGGGCTGGCAACGGGGCCCTGGGCCCCGGGGCATGTGTGTGCCGGGGAGGTACAGCGGGCATTTTGATGCGCTCCCGTCACCAGAACTCCTGACCTTCTGTGTAGCACATCAATGTATTTTCCTAATTATAAATGCAATTAAAAAGTACTGAAATAAAATGAGGCTGCTCTCTCTCATCTGCATTAAGCACTTCCAAATTATGCGGCTTTCGCAGGCGCCTCTCCCTCGGTCTCCCTCTTCCTTCAATTTGGGTTTCAGGGTAAAACTGTCTGCATTAAAACAGCTGGAAAACAGCCTCGTAGGAAAACAAATTTCTTTTCTGTGATTATTCTCAGTGTGCAAGTTAATTTTCGAGGCAGTAACGCGCTCGGCTGGCGTGGAGCCGCACGGCTCACGGGCGCACACGGGGGCGCACGGGCATGCACGGGGGCACACGGGTGCGGGGACTGGTGACTTTGGGGCTGAAGGTGAAGGGCTGACAAGGCCAGAAAGATACGCACGTGCCGGTGGCGAAACAGCCGAGCTTTACCAAGAGCCGCCGCGGCCGCCATGGCAGAGGAAGACACCGGTGACAGGGGATGTCCGAGAGGAGAAGACAGGCTCTGGGCGGTGGCGGTGGCCACGTGTATGGAGAGTCAGGCCAGGCAGTGCCTCGGGCCGGAGTGCCCTGCGTGCCCTGTGCCAGCTGGGAGCCCACGGTCAGGGCCCAGGGTCTGCCGTGGACAGGCTTTCCCTGCCATCCGCCCGCCTCCTCGGCTGGGGGAGAAGCTGATCTGCCTGGCGAGGGAGCTGCTGGCTTGAGGCGGCACGCCGCGGAGGAGACCTTGGCGAGGCCTCCTTGCAGGTGACATCTGCTCCGCGGGCTCCCACACGCCCGGGTGTAATAAGCTCCCTTCAGAGCCGCCTGTAAGCTCCGGACCGCGTGCCCGCCTGCCACCGTGCCCCCTGCTCCTTGCACTCAATTCTGTGTGCGGCCAAACGTGGCCCTTTAAGCTCCCGTCAAAGGAGGCTGGAAATAATTCCTCAACTGGAGCCCTGGAGCTTGAACAAGGGGGCGATTTGGGGGGCCCTTTGTCCTCTCTCCTGCTCCCTGCCGTGGGGCAGGGGATGCCCTGCCTGTCCTCCCGGCTTGCGGGCGATGTGGAGCAGAGGCTGGGGCCTCCCAGCTCCTCCTGGGCTGCGCTCCTGTGTCGGGGTCTCCTAGCGTGGGCTGCGGTCTCCAGGGCCAGCGTGTCTCCGCTTGCCACCTCCGGCCTCCCCACCATCAGCTCCAGCAGAAGGCGCCGCCGATGGGCATTTTGCTTGTCCAGGGAGAGAAGGTGCAGGAGCCGTGCGCCCTGGCAGAGGCTGAGGAGAGCAGGCTGGGGAGTCAGCGAGGGCAGTGGACAGCCGGGACCCCGCTGCCCTGGACCTCGCCCCACAGAGACCAGGCGTGTACCTGCGCCCGAGGCCTGCTCTCCCAGCTGCAGGCCTCCGGCTCGGGCTCCCCTGGCTAGCAGGTCTCTGAGGCCGGTTCGTTACATGTTCTTGATATTGTGTCGAGGGACAAAAGCCGCTGACCAACACAGCACAGGTCCGCATCACCCGCGGAGCAGCTGACACTCAAATGCAGTTTAACAACAGGGTTTTATTAACAAGGGAATTAGCCGGGAAAACGAAAAGTCCTCAAAGCCACAAGTGGCCGTTATCTGACCCCGGTCACCATTCTCAGCTCCAAAGGTCCCAAAGACACATGTCCAAGATGGCGCCCTTGGCCCCTCCACACCTGAGGCAGGCACCCTGCAAAATCCAGTCTTTCTCCAGCATCTTCTCTGCTTCTTCTCTCTCCAGTGTTCCGAGCTGCTCTTCTCCAGGGCTCTTCAACCTTCTTCCACAATGGCTTTCCCCATCCCTGGCATCTCCAGGCACCAGCTCACTAGGCCGCCTTGCTACGGCGCCACCCTCTCCACACCGGCCACTCTTCTGCCGGCCACCATGGCTCCTTGCCACCTCCAGCTCACTCTTCAGGGGCCTTCCCCTGGCCGGGCCACGTGGGCCTGTTCTCTCAGTCCCCATCTCCTCTCCTTCTCTCTTCTCTCTGCTTCTTCCTTTTATCTCCACCCTCTCTTTCTGCTCCCCGTTTTCTCTCGCGGTTCTCTCAGACTCTGCCCACCAGGGCATTTTGACGCCCTACCCTGTATCATTCTGACCCTCTTCTGCCCATGGAAGGAGGGGTGCTGAAGAGTGATGGGGAAATAACGGGGTTCCCTCCCCAGCAGCTAGAGGACAGTGCGACTCTCCCTGCCCGGTGCAGGGCTGGGGCAGCACAGCTCAGGGCCCCGGCCACCAGGCCTCTGTCTGCACGGCCCAGGTGTGCTGCTGCCCGCGCCCAGGACCCCGCATGCTGCCCGGCCTGGGGTGCACCTGTGTTGGGCCCCCAGTGAGTGAGGCCAGGCCCGGGACCTGGTGGAGAGGACGTGGGGGCCCCGTGGGCAAGGGACATGGCTGGGTGGACAGGCGAGCTGTCCGCTCTGGCCCTGGCTCCCAGGCCCAGCGTGGCGGTTCTGCCACCTCCGCACACATCCCAGCCGTCAGGGAGGCGCTAAGTCGTCTTGGCCTCTGCCGTGTGCCTTAGAGCTCCCGCCATCAGCCTCTGCCGGTGTGTGACTGTTCCGCTGCAGGGTGCCTGGCGCACCCCAAGTCTCGTGTCCCCCACCCCGTGCCAGCTCTGCTCACCCCGACCTTCACCATCACAGCCTGCGGGGGTCCCCTCCGCTCTGAGGGGGGCCTGGGCTACATCCCAAGCAGGTCTGTCTCCCTCGGGGGCTCGAGCCTCCCGGGCAGGGCCTGGCCTGCGCGTCCTGGTGGAGGAGTGACTGGTGACACACGTGAGAGGTGGACCTGAACTGCTGCACGGATGGGGGTGGGGGGTGGAGGGGCGAGCGCTGGAAAACGGGCACGAGAGACCTGGGCTTGGGGCCACACCTGCCTGGCCCAGGGTGGCAGCACAGACGTGGGAGGGACGGATGCGGCCCCATGCGATGCTGGTGGTGGCCGAGTGTTTGCTGGAGGCAGGAGGGGCTACAAGCCGGTGACACACGGAACCAGAGCATCCTGTTCGCCGGTGAGGTCTGGGGCCTGAGGCCAGTGTGGCGGGGAGCGTCCAGGGCGTCTCATGGGCGAATTAATCCGAGGGCCCGTGAGCAGCGGCTGAGGGCGGTGGGTGCCAACCTGAGCCGCCTCCCACCTGCCGAGGGCCCCTTCCCTGGCTGCCGGCCTCTCCCATAGCCCCTCCCTGCAGGTGTGCATGCGTGCATGTGTGTGCGCACGTGACACATGCACACACGTGTGCACACACGTATGCGCGTGGCAACGAACACGTCCTAATCGATGGTGTGCGCAAGAGCAGGTGTGTGCACGCGTGTGTGCGTACAAGTGTGTCGTGGCGAGCAAGTCCTAATTGGCCATGGTGGCCTCGTGGCACAAGGGCCTGCACACGCGGGCTTTCTCCACAGCCCTTCGCTGCCTGCCCTCGCTTCCTGCCAGGCTCCCCTCCCAGACCAACGCACTTAGCAGGTGTTTTGCCCACATTAATAATCAGAATTGACACATTCTAAATGAGGCCCTCCTGGTGCGGGCAGCTCTGATGGATATGTGGGGGAGTGACGCCCCTGAGAAATGTTTTTGCCGTTCCCAGCGTTCCTCTGACAGGTTTTTAATAGTCCCGCGAAAACTGCAGCATATTGGAAAATTTTGCAGACCAAGTGCAGAGGGCTGCAGCGGGGTGGAGGCGCCGGCGTGGAAAAATACAGTTTTGGGAACATTGCGTCCTCGGTAATGGTGCTCTTGGAAGAGACTGACCCTGCGCTGGGCCGCGCTGGAGCGGACGCGGGGGAGGCGCTGGGGCCTTGAGACCCAGGGCACCGGTGGCTGTAAATGGGGGTTTCTGTGAATTGTGGGCCAAAGCAGGATGGAGGCCCTGGATTCAAGCATAGGATGAGGGAGGGTCAAGCCAGATGGACCCGTCCGTCCGTCCGTCCGTCCGTCCGTCCGTCCGTCCGTCCGTCCGTCCGTCCATCCATCCATCCATCCATCCAACTACCTGCCCACGCACCCATCCACCTACCAGTCTGTCCACCCTTCCTCCCTCCCTCCCCCTCCCTCCTTCCCTCACATCCTCCCTTCCTTCCTCCCTCTCTTCCTTCCTTCCTCCCTCCCTTCCTTCTTTCCTTCCTTCCTTCCCTCCTTCCTTCCTTCCTTCCTTCCTTCCTTCCTTCCTTCCTTCCT
>PVHY01027928.1:0-15730 GCA_004024945.1 Uropsilus gracilis | reverse complement strand
AATATGACAGGATGAGGCTCGGAGACGGAAAGTGAGGCTAGGTTTTCCTCTGCACTATGAAGACCAGGCATGGCTGTAAAACATATGCTCCTGGAAGGGGTAGGGGCTGTGGTCAGATACAGCCAGACCCTTCCCCTACACATATGGCAGGAAACAGTAATGTGTAAGCATGTCTCTCCTGCACATACACCAGATAACAGTGACATGTAGGGTTAAATTCTTCCTTGAGACAGAAGCTCTCAAGGTCCTTACTCAAGTATTTGTTACACTTAGGAAACAGTTCTGGAGGACAGCAGATAACGATAAGAGCTTGACTCATATCTTTGCCTTAACTTGCAAGTCTGCTTCTGTATCTTGCTTTGCTATATAAAAACTCTTTCTTTCTCAGAGGTAGGCACTGTTCTCTGCCTGCTGTTACGGGGAGACAGTCCTGGCCATTTAATAAAGGCTCCTTTAATTAGACTTAAGACTCTGCTCTCTGTGCCTAGGGGGTGACCTCACTACACCATGAGTACCCAAGTGGGCTACTTGAGGAGAGCCATGGGTTTCTGTTGAAATGTTTCTGCTCTAGCCCTTTTTCCATCTGAAAATTAATAAAATATTTCCTGTGTACTTCATGCAGTCATGTCCTCATCTCCTTTCCATCTCCTTGGAAGGGCTGAGCAAAAGCCAAATGGGAATAAAGAGGACTTTCTTACAGCTGGTCAGTGGATAGGGTGGTGTGGGGTACTGGTTAAGAGTCAAGTTTCTGGAGCCAGTGTCCGGGTCCAAATCCAGTCACTACCTATAGGTAACAGAGAAGTTAGATTTTTTTTTGTTCCCCAGTTTCCTATTAGCAGAGGGGAAGGTAATATTTTCACCTGATAGCAAATAAGTTAATGCTTTGCTTTTAAATCTCTTGAGTATCAGATACCAAGTAACTGCTATGTAATGAGGTATTTACAACATAAGTATTCCTTGGTTATCATAGAACATTTGGATCTTGTAAATTACTATTTTTCAAAGTGTCAATAGACACTTTGATAGACAATTTGATAGATTGGATAGACAATCACCTATATCAGAATCACCTGGCAAAGAGTTAAACTGTTGAATCACCCACAGATGATTGTCAGGCAAGTGAAATCTATTTTTTAATTTAATTTTCTTTGGATTACATAATTTTTTACATCATTGTATATCCCATGGTTCTCCCACCACCTTATTACCTGTGAACCATCATCTTAATCTCTTGAGCTCATCCCTCCCCCAATTTCACCATCCCTCTTTTTCCTCCCTTGCTTTATGCTTTAGTTCTATTGTCAGTTTGTTAGTTTTAACTTAATTTTGTCCTTTTGTTTGTTTGTTTGTTTTCCCTATATCTCACATATAAGTGAGATCATCTAGTATTTATCTTTTTTTTTCTGGTTTTCTGCAAGCATGATTCCTTCTAGCTCCATCCATGCTGCTTCAAATTATGTTTCTTTTTGATTGTTGAGTAATATTCCATTGCGTAAATATACCGCATCTTTTTCATCCATTCATCTGTTTTGGGGCATTTGGGTTGTTTCCATATCCTGACTATTTTTAATAGTGCTGCAATAAACACAGGAATACAGGTATCCTTTTCAATTAGTGTTTGGTGTCCTTTGGGTAGGTTCCCAGAAGTAGAGTAGCTGTATCAAACGGTAGTTCCATTGTTAGTAGTTTTGATATCAGGTGCAAATGGGGGATAAGCCTCCAACCAACAAGCCAAAGGGGAAAAAAAGCAGCACTTTTAAAATGCAGCTTCTCTGGGTGTGGTGGTGCACTCTGTAATCCCAGCTACCTGGGAAGCTTAGGCTGGGGATTGCTTGATCTGTGGTACCCCGGGCAATGAGAGCCTGCCGGTCCACAGCCAAATATAGCAAGACCTAGTCTCAAAAAGAAAAGAAAAAAAATGCAGCGTCTCATAGATCAAATCAGGGGTTGAAGGGGCACAAAAGACTTAAGACGATGGTTCACCGGTGATAGGGTGGTGGGAGAACCTAGATAACAATATAAAATAAAATAAATAATAAATTAAAATTAAATAAAATGCAGCTTCTGCCACCCACATTCTTCCAGGTTTGTACCACCTGCACGTAGCAGTTGCTAGTCAAATGCAATTTAAACAACAGGGTTTTATTAACAGGGAAACTTAACCAGGAAAGGAGTCAAACAAAGTCCTTAATGCCACAAGTGGCCGGTTATTTTACTCCAATTACTGTTTAATCCGAAAGCACCAAACACATGTCCACGATGGTACCTCTGCCACTCCAAACCTGAGGCAGGGACTCTGCAAAGCCCAGTCTTTCTTTTCAGTCTTCTCTTTGCTTCTCTTTTCAGTGTTCCAAGCTGCTCAGCTTCTCCAAGGTTCTTCAGACTTTTCCAACAAATACTGATGCAACATCAACTTGCCAAGTCCCTGACTTTCCCAGGCACCAGCTTTCCAGCAAGCTCTCACACCACCTTGCTACATCTCCATACACTTCCTAGCCCCACCTTTGACAGCGTCTGGCCAAACTCACCAGACCTGCCCTCAGCAGCCCCTCGTCACCCCTGGCCTGCCATCCTGGCATACGAAGCCACACCGGCTACTTCTCTGCTGGCCACTCTCCCACCAGCTCACTCTTCCCAGGGGGCTTCCACCCAGCCTGGCCACTCGCGCTGCTCCTTATTGGTCCCCGTTCTCATCTCCTGTGCACCCTTTTCACGCTTCTTTTTCTCCAGGGTCCTTCTCTCAGGCCCCACCCAGTAGGACAAAA
Organism: Uropsilus gracilis; assembly: GCA_004024945.1. NCBI lineage: Eukaryota > Metazoa > Chordata > Mammalia > Eulipotyphla > Talpidae > Uropsilus > Uropsilus gracilis. The sequence continues at coordinate 12,965 of PVHY01027928.1, read as the reverse complement.
TGGCGTCCAATATTTTCAACAATGTCACTACCAAAGGCCACTAATGCCAATCCAGCCGAGTCACCCCGTATCAGTTTGAGGCTCCTTCACACAGCTTTCGGGAGGGACTGGACCAGTTTCACTCCCACCACAGTGTAAAAGTGTTCCACTTCTCCGCAGCCATGTCCAGCACCTGTTATTGCCCATTTTTTCGATATGGGTCATTCTGACTATTCTTACCCCCAAACCGGGCAATAAGAAGTCATTCTTACCAGTGTGAGGTGGGATCTCATTGTGGTTTTGATTTGCATTTCCCTGACTGTAAATGATGTTGAGCATTTTTTCATGTGCCTTTGGCCATTTGTCTTTCCTCTTTGTAAATTGTTTTGTTTTGTTTCTTCTCTTTGTAAATTGTTAAAACTGCTGAATCACCCACAGGCGATTCTCAGGCAAATTAAATATAAAAGCCATAGTTTTTAGTTTCTTATGCTATAAAATCACAAACTGATTTTTTTTTTTTTTTTTTTGGAGAGTAGGTCTCACTATTTTTGCCCGTGGAACCACAGGCTCTTGTTGCCCGGGGAACCACAGACTCAAGCAATCCCCAGCCTCAGCTTCCCAGACAGCTGGGATTACAGGCGCGCGCCACCACGCCCAGATATTTTTTTGGAACTAGGTCTCGCTACAGGCCCCAGGCGGGACTCGAACCGCGATCCCTGGCCACGGCCGCTTCATAGGCTGAAGCTTACAGGCACGAGCCACCGTGCTCGGCCACAAACTGATTTTCCATTCATGTTTCCTCCCTTTCTCCTTGGACTCTGCTTCTCACATTTTTTTTTCAATTACTGATTCACAGTTTCTCATGTTTTTGGAGTGAAATGTATCCTGACACAGAGATCAAAAGGCTTCCAGTTCCATGACTGCAAGCCCTGAAATACAACGTTAGCTAGGAGCTCCACCTAGTGCTCATTTGGAGGGAGGTTTAAATGTGGTGTTTAAAATCTTTTTAGAGTCAAAAGGGTAAAAAGAAAATATTTTGTATCTTTTGAAACATACTGTTATGCAATGTATGTGGGGTAGACATGCAGCTTACCCAGAGTGCTTATTAAAAAAAAATGTAATATTGGGAGAGAGAAGGGAGGGAGCGGTCAGGGAGGGAAGGTGGTTGGGTGATTCCCTCCCCCCCATACAAAGGTGTGAAATATATATATATAAATAAAATTATAAAATAAATCATAGAACCCCACCAAAAATATAATAGATTTAACAAGTAGCGAAGCTGGGACCCCAAAATGGGCAGTATTCAAATTTAGGCACTAGGCCAGGCACGGTGGCTCGTGCCTGTAAAGCTTCAGCCCATGAAGCGGCCGGGGCTAGGGATCATGGTTCGAGTTCCTCCTGGGGCCCATAGCGACCTAGTTCCAAAAAAATACAGCTGGGCGTGGTGGCGCGCGCCTGTCATCCCAGCTACCTGGGAAGCTGAGGCTGGGAATTGAGTCTGTGGTACCCCGGGCAACGAGAGCCTGGGGTTCCACCGGCAAAAGTGGTGGCAAGAAGCCATGACGACGTGTACAAGAGTGGCCAGTGTGGAGAGTGTGGCACCGCAGCAAGGTGGCATAGTGAGCTGGTACCTGGAGATGGCTAGGGATTTGGAAAGCTGATTTGGAATCAGTATTTTATTGAAGCGGTTTGAAGAGCCTTGGAAAAGCAGAGCCGCTCAGAACACTGGAGAGAGAAGAAGCAAAGAGAAGACACTGGAGAAAGACTGACCTTTGCAGAGCGCCAGCCTCAGGTTTGGAGGGGCAAAGGGACATGTATCTTTGGAAACTTTGGAACTGAGAATGGTGACTGGGGTAAGATAACTGCCACTTGTGGCTTTGAGGACTTCTTGTTTTCCCTGTTGAATTCCCTTGTTAATAAACCCTGTTGTCAAGCCGGGTATGGTGGCTCATGCCTGTAAGCTTCAGCCTATGAAGCGGCCAGGGCTAGGGATCGCGGTTCGAGTCCCGCCTGGAGCCCGTAGCGAGACTGATGGCGCATGCCTGTAATCCCAGCTACCTGGGAAGCTGAGGCTGAGGATTGCTTGAGTCTGTGGTACCCCTGGCAAGGAGAGCCTGTGGTTCCACAGGCAAAAATAGTGAGACCTAGTCTCTAAATAAATAAATACATAAATACATAAATACATAAATAAATCCCTGTTGTCAAAGGGCATTAGGTGGCAACTGCTAGGTGTGAGTGGTATGAGCCTGAGGGATCAACCTGGGTGGCAGAAGCCACATTTTTAAATGTGGTTGGTTGGAGGCTTCTCTCCCTATTTTGACTCAAGTTCAGCAGTGCTTGAGAATTTGTTACACGGTGTAAACATTTCCTAAGAGAAGGTGAAGCTAGGGCAATTGATATGTGCCCCCCAGAAAGGGGGGGTCCCCTTTATTTGGGGGAAGATAGGGGAGGAAATCCAGCATTTGCATTATGTCTTCTATGGGCACTGTTCCCCCCCCTCTCTCAATCTAACAGATTCACTTCCAGTTTACAAAACATCCTTATCCCAGTATTTCCTCCACTTTAATTCCATCCCCATTGGGTTTCTGTAGGATAAACAAGTTAAGCGGGCTTTTTTTTTTACTCCACCAGCCTCTGACTTCCACCTGTTTCCTTGATCATGTTAATACAGAAAAGCTTGGGAGCATGGGCATTGGGCGGGCACACCCATAATTGTGGACACCTGGGCCAAAGGGCATGGGCCTGGAAACAGGGATTAAAGTGGCAGCAGCACAGTGGGCAAGGGGGCCAGAGGGACTAGACAAGAGGTGAGATGAGGGAGAGGATGCCAGAGCAAGAGCTCTGAGGGCTCATGAGAGATTCATAGGGGTTAAGAGGCTCTGTTGCCTGCCTGTGCTGGCACCCCTGCCTGACCTGTACCTATTTCTTTTTATGCCAGCCTCCCTGGCTGGTATACCTGTGTACCTAGTACCCTGAAAGCGCATTAAAGCTGTAAAATGCACCCAGGGTTCTGAGACACTCCTTTTCCATCTGCCCTAATCAGTGAACTTACCCTATGCATGCTTGCAGGATATCTCAACCAAGTATGGATATATATGTTTATGTGTGTGTGTGTATGCGCACATATCCTTTGCATTTTTCTCACCACTGTATTTGAATCGTTTTGTACACAAGTCTTTATTTCAACTTTTCCTTTTTAAAAATTATATATAAATTTCACATCATTTTAATCCCAGGGATTCATCCCCCCCCTCCCTAATATTTCTCCCCTTTCCCCCCTTCCCAAGTGTGCTTCAGTTCGGTGCTTAGCTTGTTTTGACTTTTCCTCATGACTTATTTTTTCCCTATATATTAGTGAAACCATTTGGTTTCTGTCTTTTTCTTTTGACTTGTTTCTGCTAATATTTCTTCGAAGTACATCCATGTTATCATAAAATCATCAAATTGATCATTTTTAATTGATGAGTAATATTCCATAGTATATATATATACCATATTTTTTTCATCCAGTCATCTGTTTTGGGGCATTTGGGTTGTTTCCAGGTCCATAAAATTATAAATACGCTGCAGTAAACATCTGAGAACAGGTGTCCCTTTGTACCCACATTGAGGTCTCTTGGGTAGATCCCCAAGAGAGCAGTTGCTGGGTCAAATGGTGATTCCATTTTCATTAATTTGAGGGTCCTCCACACAGCTTTCCATAGTGGTTGGACCAGTTTGCATTCCCACCAGCAGTGTAAGAGTGTTCCTTTCTCTCCACATCCTCGCCAGCACTTCTTGGTGCCCGTTCTTTGGATGTGGGCCATTCTTATTGGTGTTGTACACAAGTCTTGATTACTATCCTTTAGGTGGGGAGATGATAGCTCTTCCAGATTTCGATGGCTCCCTTCCCCTATTCCTCTATCCTTCCTGAGTCTAAAGCTATCTGGGTCTATCCACCGCCCATCAGCCTTACACCTCAAATCAATCTGCTGAACGGGGAGCAGAGCGCCCTCTGCTGCATTTGAAAGTAACACCCCAGCTACTGTCTTGCCTTGCCACAGCTCTCGGTGTTTCCTCCTAGCGATGTGTTTCATGCGTGAACCCTCTTGCTCCCAGCTTTCCTCAACGGTTTTCTATTCCCACTCACCCTCCTTTATCAATCTCCATTCAAGAACTCAGTTTCCAAGGAGGAAACTGGGGACTGTAGACATGGTTCACAAATATGAGGTTCATGTCCCTCATGCTCTTTATGCTTGGTTGAGGGTTACAGAAATCGCCATATACCACCTGACTGAGAAAGAGGCAAACCCGCGCATCCCTCAGAGCCCCACCAGATCCTACTGAAGCTGGGACCCCCAACATGGGCAGTATTGAAATTTTAGGCACTGATGCCATTAGCTGTGTCTGGAAAACACAGAGGTAAAGATGGCCTACACAGGAAAGGGGTATTGATGTAAATAGGAAGGGTACTTTTACTTTGTTGCAAATTCCAGGTGTAGACCCTGGAGGAGAAAATGTATCAGCTGAAGGGTGTGGAGAGAGAAATTGGAGCCTTTGGCTTTTAGGAGAAAGGAAGGAAAAAGATATAAAGGCATGGAGCAGAGACAAGAGACACACAGACATTTGGGGGAGAGGAGAAACATGAGAATGGCAGGTGGGTAAAAAATAGTGGGAGTGACCAGGCTGGGCCGAAGCCCCGTGGAAGAGTGAGCTGGTAGTGGCAAGGAGCCTTGGTGGCCAGCAGAAGAGTGGCTGGAGTGGAGAGTGTGGTACCGCAGCGCAGCAAGGTGGCCTGGAAAGCTGGTACCTGGAGATGGCCAGAGATTTGGAAAGCTGATTTGTGCATCAGCAATTATGGGAAAAGTTTGAAGCACCTTGGAGAAGCGGAGCAGCTCTCAACACTGCAGAGAGAGGAAGCAAAGAGAAGACTCTGGGAGAAAGACTGGTCTTGACTGAGTGCCTGCCTCAGGATTAAAGGGACACCAGCATGGACATGTGTCTTTGAGACCTTAGGGACTGAGAATGGTGACTGGGGTCACCATTAACTGGTCACTTGTGGCTTTAAGGGCCTTTTGTTTTCCCTGTTAATATTCCCTTGTAAATAAAATCCCTTGTTAAACTGTATTTTGAGCGGCAACTGCAATGCAGACCTGTGGCTTATTGGTGGGAGGCTTTTGCCCCTTCTGACCGGATTGCACTACCAGACTCAGAAACAGTAATCCTCTAACTCCCTGACAAAGTCAGTAGCCACCTGCCTCAACCCTTCAGGTCCTGGCTTGAAAAACAAAGAATACCCTGTCCCACCTCCCTCATCATCTTTTCTTTCAATAAAACCTGTTCTTAACAAGTCTGCAGGTGAGGCTCTCCCCAACTGAAACAGGGTAAAAAGAGACTTTTTGTCTTTACTTAACTGTTTACCCCTATCTGCTTGCTTTTTTTTTAAAGCAGGCTACAAGCAGTTTTTTTTGCAATTACCTTTAACCTTAACTGGATACAGCTATCTGCCTGCTTCTCTCTTTAAAGCAGGCTACACACTTTTTATTAGCATTTTTACTGATCACCTTTACCATTGATATGCAAACATCAGCTCCTAAGCTTTTCTCTGCTTTTAGTTTTAAAAACTGTAGAAAAGAAAAACTTTAAAACACAGTTTAAACTTTTTACTTGTGGGTTTTTACTACCATCGCCAGCCTTCTCAACTAAAATACCAAACCAATGTAAGACTATCAGTGCAGTGTAGACTAATTTATTTTTAACAAAGTGATTTTTAGTTATCTTAATAATTACAAAAGAAACATGTAAGACTCAGAATACAACATTGTTTAAAACCTTTTTTAGTATTGTCTAAAGTCCTTTCCCAGATTGCCCCCAAATCCTCAGTCTTTCAGTCCTGATCATCTCACCAATGTCCAGACAGAGTCCATCTCCAGACGCTTGAAGACATGTTTCTTTGACTGCTCCTCCTTGTCTTCCATGCTGTCTTCTCCTTGTCACCTTCAGGTAGCAGGAACTCCACGGTGCCAAACCAGCAAAGTTCACTTTCTTCTCAGGCCTAACTTTTGCATGGCCTCTTTTAGACACAAATCAAACTCAGCAAAGCAAACTCCAACATGGAGTTCAAATCTGCAAACTCCTTAACTGCATTCAGCACACATGCTGTCAGTCTGGGTCAGCCGAGTGTTGCAGGCCCTCGGTGGCCTCATGGCCAAGCTCACATGGCTCACATCTTTACAAGATGGCCGATTCCCATCTCCTCTCCATATTGGAATCCCAATCCAATTGAATCCTGAATCGAATCGAATTCTTTTGTTTGCACACCCTTTATATACCCTGATTTCCCGCCTTCCAGAAAATCTGTTTTACCTTGACTATTTCACCTCTTTCTTCCCCCTGCATCCCCTGAAGGGAAATTCCAGCTAAGGTCATTCCCCCATTTTAACATTACCTGTTCTTGAAATCTGCAATCTTAAACGGGGGGGCACACCCTATCACAACCTCATGCTCCCACATGTGGGATGCTTGTGCGGATTCTATGTCCTGCAGCTCACATTCTCTATCTACTCTATGAGTCTCCTCTTGATTTTCATAACACTTTCCCTATACTATTTATTTAACCAGGCTTTCCTTCCACCGTTTTCTATTCCCACTCACCTTTGTGTATCAACGTCCTTTCAAGAACCCACAGTGCAGTTTTGCATTTAAGAGACAGTAGCAGCAAAACAAATTCCCACATAGAATCGTTATAATTTTTAAACTACTGCGGTTGTGGCAGAAAATGAAAGGTAATTACTGGACAGTTGCACTTAAGGCAGAATGTTTAAAAATCAAAGAAAAACAATCTTGCCAGACTCTGAAAACTGCGGGGTTACCAGCAGGGCTGGAGGGAGGGAGGAAAGGGCAGGGGTAGGAGGAGATAGGACACTTGCCCTGGAGTTTTGGTGGATGATGAGTGAGGCATGTGCACGTGGGGGTGTGAAGCACACTCCCCAAATTACACAGTTACGTAAATGATAAAACTTAAGAAAAAATATATATAAATACTTCACTTGTCATAGTTACAGTTTCCCACAGCAATCTAGCCGATTTTCTACCAAAAGCATTATTCCTCAGTCTCAGAAGCTGGTGTTTGGGGTCAAATTTAAGAGATTAACTTTTCCATAAACTAGCCGTCAGGCATCAATGGAAGCCTGTTAATCTGCCTGAGCTGCAGTTTTCCCATCCTCACTATAGGGATAATGATAGAACTCATTTCTTAGGAATTTTGTGAGATATGAATAATGATAATAAATGCTGTCAGACTCCATACAGATGACTCCTTTAAAGTTTCTTATTGCTACATTTTATTTGTTGCATTTATTTTTCCTGTTCAAAGTATTGTATGTTGTTCCTGTAGGCATTGAAAATTATCAAAAAACTCAAAGCTTGCTGAAGTGTAGTCACTAGGGCAATTTGACTGAAAATATGTAATTATAAGAATTTATGGAGTGGTAGTATGTACATAATAGATTGATGTTCTCCAAACTAGTCAGATACATTGTTTAATTCCAGATAATCAGAAAGGAGTGCTTATTAAAATGTCCTATTTTTCTAAGGAGGACACCAAGACTCTAAAAGGTCTAAAAACTATCTGCTATGACTACTGAGACTGGGGAGAGATTTAAAAGGCTACCACATGAGGAAGAGTCTAGGCTAATTGATTGAACCCTGCCTGGTAGGAATGCAGGGCACAGCTCCTGGAAGGCCAGTAAGGGTTCAGCATAAGAAAGGCTTTCAAGTTGCTAGAAATGTTCAGCTCTATTCAGATATTCCCCAAACGGCAGAGAGACTGTGTGTGTGAGAATCAGACTGGGATCTCTTCTGACTTCACGTGAGTTGATTTATTTGGTTCTGTTTAGTTGATGCATTGATTTAATCAATTTAAAAGTCCATGTTCACCTCTACATTGTGGGATTCAAGGTGATAGGGTGTGCCCCCCCCCATTGTCTCTTGTTTAAGATTGTAGATTTCAAGGACAGGTAATGTTAAAATGGGGGAATGACCTTAGCTGGAATTTTTCTTCAGGGGGATGCAGGGGGAAGAAAGAAGTGTAACAGATTTTCTGGAAGGCGGGAAATCAGGGTATATAAAGGGTGTGCAAACAAAGAGAAGGATTCGATGCAGATTCGAATATGGAGACTGGATAGAGAGAGAGGTTTAGTAGAAGAGAGATGGGAATCGGCCATTTTGTAAAGATGTGAGCTATGTGAGCTTGGCCATGTGGCCACCGAGGGCCTGCAACAACCCTCGGCTGGCCCAGGCTGGCAGCATGTGTGCTGAAAGCAGTTAAAGAGTTTGCAGATTTGAACTCCGTGTTGGAGTTTGCTTTGCTGAGTTTGATTTGTGTCTGAAAGAGGCCGTGCAAAAGTTAGGCCTGAGAAGAAAGTGAACTTGGCTGGTTTGGCACCATGGAGTTCCTGCTACCTGAAGGTGACAAGGAGAAGACAGCGTGGAAGACAAAGAGGAGCATTCAAAGAAACATGTCTTTAAGCATCTGGAGATGGACTCTGTCTGGACATTGGTGAGACGATTAGGACTGAGAGACTGAGGATATTTGGGGCAATCTGGGAAAGGACTTTAGACAATACTGAGAAAGGGTTTAGACAATGTTGAAGTATTCTGAGTCTTACATGTTTCTTTTGTAGTTAATAGGATAATTAGAAATCACTTTGTTAGAAATAAATTAGTCTGCACTGCACTGATTGTTTTGCATTGGCTTGGTATTTTGGTTGAGAAGGCTGGAGATGGTGGTAAGGACCCACGAGTGAAAAGTTGCAGTTTTTAGAGCTGAAAGCAGAGAGCAGTTGGCTGGCTTTTGCATATCAATGGTAAAGGTGATCAGTGAAAATGCTAATGAAGAGTGTGTAGCCTGCTTTGTAGAGAGTAGCAGGCAAATGAGAGTATCCAGTTAAGGTTAAAGGTAATTGCAAAAGAACTGCCTGTAGCCTGCTTTAGAGAAAGAAGCAAGCAGATAGCTGTATCCAGTTAAGTAAAGACAGAAAGTCTTCATTTTTACCCACTTTCAAAGGTGACTTACATTATTGTCTAACTTTTAAATTATTGTTTAACATTCTTTCTACTATGATTATTTACTAATTATATAGTCAAAGTAATACTGGAAGAAAAGAAAAAAGGCTGGGCTCGGTGGCTCGTGCCTGTAAGCTCCAGCCTATGAAGCGGCCGGGGCTAGGGATCGCGGTTCGAGTCCCGCCTGGGGCCCGTAGCAAGGCCTAGTTCCAAAAAAATAGCTGGGCGTGGTGGCGCGTGCCTGTAATCCCAGCTACCTGGGAAGCTGAGGCTGGGGATTGCTTGAGTCTGGGGTACCCCGGGCAACAAGAGCCTGTGGTTCCATGGGCAAGAAAACTTTACAATTTATCTCTTAAACCACTTTCCTGATCCTGAGTATCTGGAAGTCAGGGAACCCAGCTGGTCCACTCTAGAGTGACTGAGGTCTTCCCTCTATCAAGCATTGTCCTAAAACCTCAGGAAGTACTTAGCATGTGGGTGGAGCCGTGGATTTCCAAGAAAGACAGGCACTCACAAAACTAACACAGCATGGAAGAAGAAATGTGCTTCTGGAGAGTTTGACGTATTTCTGTGGGAGTGAGCCTCGGGAGATACCCAGGAGTGGTATTTAAAGTATTTTACGACCACATAAAAGCGCAGACCTAACAAGACAGAACCCAGCTATGGGGTACTGAGACTAAAGGGGACCTCAAGGCACTGATCTGGATGAGCCCCAACACTCAGGGCAAAGGTGAATTGTGGAAGCATGTCAGTATCTTCCAACCAGTTAACAGACTTGGGCTGCCCCGTGGCTATCCCTTGGCATTTCAGTGCAGAGGTGGTGAGAAAAGAATATTCTAGGCAAAGCTGGGCACAGTGGTGCGTGCCTATAATCCCAGCGCTGGGAGGCTGAGGCCAGGGATCGCTTGAGTCCGCAGGTTCGAGACTACCCTGGGCGACATGGTAAGACCTAGTCTCTTAAAAATAGCCGGGTGGTGGTGTGCGCCTGTAATCCCAGCTACCTGGGAGGCTGAGGCTAGGGATTACTTGAGTCCACAGGTTCGGGACTACCCCGGGCAACATAGGGAGACCTAGTCTCTTAAAAACAAGAAAGAAAAAAAGAAAACCACAGTCCCTGACAGCTGGTTCAGGGAGCTGAGGGGGCACTCAGCTAAGCCATCTTGTTTTTCTGCTAAACATAAACAATCTACAGAACACTGTCATCAGACAGGGCTACTCCCCACCTACCATGGAGTCAGACAAAAACAACACTTCATAGCCATGGTGAGCTCGTAAACAGAGACAGGAACACAGCAGATGACAGAAGACCAAACACTCTCCCTCTTCCGGTCAGGAGTGAGTGACTGGCATTTCTTTATTTGTCCCTTTAGTCCCCACCCATTCCTAATACTGAGATAATAATATCTAGCCGCCAGGTCGTTGAACCCGTGTCACCTGATGACCCTCCTCCAATCACTAACGCAAGAACCAGTCCTCTCAAAGTCCTTCTGCAGTTTCTTGCTGAGCTGCCCCATGATATCAGCCTCCTAGCCGGGTGGTGGTGTGCGCCTGTAATCCCAGCTACCTGGGAGGCTGAGGCTAGGGATTACTTAAGACCAGTACTCTCAGCTTTATTCAGTGACAGGTGTGCCCCCGCTGGTCTTTGGCTGGTGGGTAAAGGGTAGCAGAATATGCCACCCAGGATAAACCCCGTTAGCACAAAGATTATTTTGAGGTGATTATTTTTGTTGTTGTTTTTTTGGGGACTAGGTCTCTCTGTGTTGCCCTGAACGGGACTCGAACCGCGATCCCTGGTCCCAGCCACTTCATAGGCTGAAGCTCACAGGCACGAGCCACCATGCCCGGCTGAGGTGATTATTTTTAAGGAAGAGCGAACACAGAAGTAGTTCTGAACAGAGAAGGCCTTTCCTGAGGGGTATTTACGTTTTTTGTTATTATATAAGATTTGTTTACATTTTTTTTTTTTTGGCTTTTTGGGTGTCCCTCTTCCCTTTGTTCCTCTACCCCTCCCCCATCACTCCATCTCTTCTTTCACTGCCAGTTGTTGGTGGATTTTTAGCCCATTGGATTCTTCCTTTTTTTTTTTTTTTTTTCCTGGAGCAAATGTCCCTTTGCCAGGTGTAGACATGTTTTCATGGGACACACAGGCCTGTGGGTAGTTTTCCAGGTGTACCTTTGTTGTGTGTAGACAGTTCACGCATGTTTGGATCCTTTCAGGGTCTCCTCCTTATTGGTCATCTTCTAGGACACAGTTTCTGTCATATTTTGCTGCTGCTTTGTTATATAGTTCTGGTCGCTGGCATTGGGAGCATTTGAGGTTTGTATGAAAAATTTCTTGATCCGGATGGGCACTGGCGGATGGTTGGTCTGGCTCGTGGTGGAGCTGCTGCACAGTCTCTGTGGCCTTCCTCTCCCCATGAAATGGGAGGGTCCCTGGCTCGCACTGAAGACATCTCTGAACTGGAAGCACCATTCCTGTCTGTGGAAACCTCGTGGGTGTATTTCTTTTTCTTTTTCTTTTTTTTTTTTTTGAGACTAGGTCTTGCTATTTTTGCCTGTGGAACCGCAGGCTCTCATTGCCTGGGGTACCACAGACTCAAGCAATCCCCAGCCTCAGCTTCCCAGGTAGCTGGGATGACAGGCATGCGCCACCACGCCCAGCTATTTTTTTGGGACTAGGTCTCGCTATGGGCCCCAGGCGGGACTCGAACCGCGATCCCTGGCCCCCGCCGCTTCATAGGCTGAAGCTTACAAGCACGAGCCACCGTGCCTGGCTTGGGTGTATTTCTGAGACAGTTTGTCACTAAAGTTGGTCTCACTGCCCTTTGTCCCATGGATCCGAAATGTTCGTTTGTTCTGGGCTTCAGTTCTCTCTCCTCAGCTCCGTCTTCATGTGTATCTGCCATTGAATTAGTCATCTACTAAATGAACCGTTTTCCTGCTTTGAGTTGACCTAGCAAATTAAGTGACCCAGAGGAGGAGGTCATGTTGGTCAGAAGCACAGATGACAACCTGGATATGACTTTTACTGGAAGTGGGGCCAGTTTTGCAGGCCTGAGCCCTTCACCTGTGGGATCTGACGCTCTCCTGGTAGTGAGCATCCACGAAGCCATAATCAGGTTGCAACACAACTAAGTATTTCAGGGGTGGGTGTCATGACCATGAGTACCGCCAAAGGGCAGTGGCGAGGTGTGTTCGCCACCTTTCGGGCGCAGGGAAATTCAAATAGGCAGGGAAGTAACCCGAACTTGGCCCATTTGCCTTGAAATTTGGGGGTTGGTTCTTACATTGACTTGTTTATTAAGACGGGCTTTCGGGAACACGGGGATCGCAAGCCGTAGTGATAGGGTGTGCCCCCCCCCATTGTCTCCTGTTTAAGATTGCAGATTTCAAGGACAGGTAATGTTAAAATGGGGGAATGACCTTAGCTGGAATTTCCCTTCAGGGGGATGCAGGGGGAAAGAAAGAAGTGAAATAGTCAAGGTGAAACAGATTTCCTGGAAGGCGGGAAATCAGGGTATATAAAGGGTGTGCAAACAAAGAAAGGGATTGGAGGCAGATTCGAATATGGAGACTGGATAGAGAGAGAGGTTCAGTGGAGGAGAGATGGGAATCGGGAATCGGCCATCTTGTAAAGATGTGAGCCATGTGAGCTTGGCCACGTGGCCACCGAGGGCCTTCAACCCTCAGCTGGCCCAGGCTGGCAGCATGTGTGCTGAAAGCAGTTAAGGAGTTTGCAGATTTGAACTCCGTGTTGGAGTTTGTTTTGCTGAGTTTAACTTGTGTCTGCGAGAGGCTGTGCAAAAGTTAGGCCTGAGAAGAAAGTGAACTTTGCTGGTTCGGCACCATGGAGTTCCTGCTACCTGACGGTGACAAGGAGAAGACAGCAAGGAGAAGACAGCGTGGAAGACAACGAGGAGCATTTAAAGGAACAAGTCTTC
>PVHY01027927.1:0-15732 GCA_004024945.1 Uropsilus gracilis | reverse complement strand
AAAAAAAAAAAAAAAAAAAAAAAAAAAAAAAAAAAAAAAAAAAAAAAAAAAAAAAAAAAAAAAAAAAAAAAAAAAAAAAAAAAAAAAAAAAAAAAAAACCCAGGCAGAAGAGCTCAACAGGCAATTTTCCAAAGAAGACATTCAGATGGCCAATATGTACATAAAAAGGTATTAATCTCCCCTTGTAATCAGAGAGATATAAATCAAAATCACAATGAGATAGCACATCACAAGAGTTAGAAAGACCCATCTCAAAACAACCAGAAACAAGTGTTGGTGAGGATGTAAAGGAAAAGGAACACTTAAACACTACCTACCAGTGGGAATGTAGACCAGTCTAGTCCCTATGAAAAGCATCGTACAGATTTTTTAAGTGACTTAAAATGAATCTGCCATATGACCCAACAAATCCATTCCTAGGTAACTACTCAAAAAATACAAAAACATTAATTTAAGAGGAAATTTGCATTCATTCATCTGTTGTTTGTTTTATATAAAAATTCCTTACAGCATCAGTCATCTTTCCATGGTTGTTGGTACCTCTAGGAATGCTTCTCTCTGATCCCTGCCACGCCCTCTGGTCACTAAGATGCCTCTCTCTATGCAATTTTTTGATCTATGTTTAGTTCCTTTGTCTATTCCTTTTTTTGCATCAGTGTCCTTTTCCTAGGGGAAGGTCTGTGCTCCTGGGACATGGTGGATTGTACCACTTAGGTTTTCAATCTTAACCTTGCATCGGGAAGCCAATTCATGCTCATTTGGAGTCTACCAATGCCTCCTCATTCTTGTTGGTTGTCTCTTATATTCTGATCTCTGTGAACTTTTGCTGCAATCCTATATTTATTACAGAAATATTTATAATAGTCAAGCTATGGAAACAACCTAAGTGCTGAACCAGATGAGTGGATCAAGAAGCTATGTTTTTTATATATACAAAGTGGAATACTACTTGGCAGTTAAAAGGATAAATGTATGCAGGCAACAGCAACAGGAATGGCGCTGGTGGGAATATTGCTAAGCAAAATAAGCCAGATGGAGAAAGATGAATATGAGATGGTTTTATTTATATGTGGAACATAGGAAAACCAAACAAGATCAGACAAAAAACAAACTTTAAAACCAACTCTTGAAAATTAATTAATAGAACTGAGGCATCCAGAGGAGGCAGTGGGAGGAGTGGGAACAGGATGAGAGAGAGCACAGTGGATTATGGGTGGTGAACCGGGGTGCTTTGGTGGTGGGTGTAGTCTGGTGACTACACCTACTGCAGATGATCCTACATGTTCAAATGCTGACAACAATGTAAACAAATGGTACTTCAGTTTAAAAAATATTAAAACATAAAAATAAAAAAGTTGTGTTTGACTTTTAGCTCAATGAAAGTAGTAATTGTTTAAAATAGCTATTGGCGGTGGTAAAACTTGTCCAGATAAATCTAGAGTTGAATGATTTCCTCTGTGTGTGACAGTAGGAGGGTGTAGATGGTAAGAACCAATCAAAATGGGTAATGTGAGCAGCAGGTATGGCATAAGGATGAAGGTCAAAAAGTGAAGGGTGTTCATGACAGAATTTGTGTTTCCCTCTTCATCACCTGATCCTTGAATTTTTAGAGATTTCACACCAGATTTGCCACATTTCCTGTTACAAACTTCATATCATACCACCATACTTTTTAAGTCTGAGAACTATACGCCTCAAAAGACCTTCTAGATTGCAGTTTGCCAGTTGACGGAGACTTATGAAAAATTTGGAATATTGGGGCAAAGAGGAAGCCATTATTAGTAGGAAAATAAAGGCATCAGACATAAGATCCTCTAGAACTTTTCAGTGACTTTATTTACCCCAGAGCTCTAGAGATCTTCACTATCTTCTCATATTCATATAATCTCAAGTCCTACATTATTCCCATAATACAGTGAGTATTAGTATTCTGGAAATATATCAATCAGTTCAGACGAGTATATTAAACTTAATGTTGGCATAGCTGTCCCCACCCTTTTTGTAAGGAACCAAAAAAAATCTATTTATTATGACCTTCATTCAACTATTTTCCTTGGCAATGTTGCTTGGAAAACAACTGGGAACACCTCAGAAACTAATGCCTTAGATTCTTAGATCCTGCCATCCTAAAATGTTTCCTGCATTTGTAAGAGCAGCCTTCTTGGGTGCCTCATTCCTACCAAGTCCTGCTTAATTGGATGCTGTCATCTCAGACAAAATCCCTGCATTCTTGTTAGTGTTTATCAATGAAGAACTGGACAATGTGTATAAGAGTAGGACATATCATGGGGCTGAACCTGGGTCCTCTTTAGCACCTTCCTAAGTGGTGATTCATTAGGATCACACTCAGTCACTTGTTGAGAGGACAAGAAGTTCTCTATTATGCTAGTGGGAATTGCCTCAGGTAACTAATGCCAGCACCAAAGTCAGCTACACAAAATTTGGCAAAATTACTAGGATGTGACAGAGCTGAAAGGGTCAACTTTGTCTAGCTTAACACATGAGCGCTACTTAGCTCTGGATACATATGGGGCCAAATTTACTTGAGGTGTACAAAACCTGGGGTTCTGAATCCTCTTTGGCTGCCAGTCTCTCTCTTACTCTAAATAGAGGGGATCCCCATGGTAGTGACTAAGCATAGACTCTGCAGCCAATCAGCCTGAAGTTATATCCTGGTTTAATCTGGTTAACTTTCTGTAACTCACATAAAATAGGAGTAATAACAGTGAGCACTGAAGCCATACTGCATTTAGAGCTCTGATATCCTTGAGAAATAATATATCCTTAGGACAGGGTGATAATTACTTTATTGGTTCTGCACTAAAATCTGATTTCTCTTCCTAGTTATTCTCTTACTGATATACCACCTATTTTATCCCAACTATGGTACAAATAACAATGTTTTATCCTTGACTTGCCAAGAGTATTCTCTAACTTCACCTCTACCTGACGTTCATCTCATGAAATAGTTTTTTAAAATTCTGTCTTGTCAAACTTACAGCTTAGTCTAATTTCTTCCTCTAAACTTTTCTATCCAACTGCTGTTTTATGACACGAGATCTTGCCCCCCCCCCATATTTCTAGCTCATTCTCTCTCCCTCTCCCATTTTTTTCATGTAGGTTTCTTGTTATATTTTAAATGTCCCAATCAGCTCCCACCATGGGGCCTTTACCTTGTTATTTATTGCCTGTCATTTATTCTCTCTGAGAGCATGACTGTAGCCCTCACTACGGTCTTGCCTTCACCCAAATGCCTCCCTCTAAATTAGTCTTTCCTGAGCAACTTATAAAAATTACTCCCAATCTTCAGTTCTCAATCCTTTTTATCCTTATCTTTTTTCCACAGTATTTATCACTATATGTCATATCATATATTGATTCATTTATGTCTACTTCTCCTTGTTCTCCTACTGGAGTCTCCCTGCCTATTCAGGAAAAGATTATAGTTTCCATGTGCTAATAATATGGTAGCAGAGGATTTGGGTACAATTCCCCACACTCCTGGAATTCCTCCTTTCTCAAATCAAACATGAGTAAAAAGTTCCTCCCAAACAAGACAAAATAGTATTTTTAAACTTTTTTCATTTATTTGTATTGAGGTGGTATTTAAGGGTTTTAGCATTCTTCACATGAACATTATCATACCACAATTACAACCAATGCCCCACAATTATTCAGCACAGTGCACTGAGTCCTTCTGCCATTTTCTTCCCACTCCCTACTCTCCACTTTTGGCAGCCTTGATTCTACAGTCAAATCTCAAGGTCTGTTTTGGTTGTTTGGTTCCTCTGTTTTCTTTATATATATAAAGATATATATATATATATCATTATATGATATATATATATATTTATATACATATAAATTTAAATACATATAAATATATTAATATATTAAATACATATAAATATATTTATATATATCACATATAAATATATATATATCACATATAAATAAAAATCATTCAGTATTTGCCTTTCTACTGACTTATTCCTGTTGTCACAATCTCTTCCAGTTCATCTATACTGTCACAAGTAGTGAGGCCAACAATATTTTATTATCTTGTTATTATATTGTCTAGTATAGTCACTCATCCCTTTGCCAAGGTTGAAGACATATGGGGGAAGAATGTTCTAAATATAGGCAAAGTGAAGAAAAAAATACTTCCAATGGCTATTACAAAGCTCAAGTGAACAAATTATATAGGAATACTTTGTAACACAAAAATTATTAATGTTTAGTTTGGTTCTGCTTAATAAACATTTTCTAACCCTATTCTACATGCCTGGCATGTATAGATGCTAGAACACTGTGGGAAAATGAGACATGTCCTTGTCATTGAGGAATAGTCTGAAGGATAAGTAACCAAAAAATATTGCTGTGTGAATATGCAAAGAACAGATAACTCTAAGGAGACCCAGAAGGTATTAAAAAGAGTCTTCAGTGGCAATTTGAAGATTCAGCAGGATGAAACAGGTTGCAGATACATAGAAGAGAGATTATTTTAGGCAGAAACACAAGTCATGTAAAACACTGAGGTATGAGACTTTATGGTACATTTAGACAATTACAAAGGAGGCTGATGCTATTGCATCATACCTACAAGACAGGGAGGCAAATAAGATAATATCAGAGAAGAAAGCAGATGTAAAACTAAGAAATGTTTCCTATATTGTACTAAAAAGTTTAGTTCTGCATGTAATGAGAAGTCATGTAAATGTTTTAAGTAGGTATGTGACCAACCACCCCGTCTGATTGGAATTGTCCTGGCTTTAACACAGGCACTCTGGTCACCCAAGCAATCCCTCAGTCATGGGTGAACATGCATGGTTGATCATCCTGTGATAGGTGTAATTTGATCAACTTACATCTCACAAAATTCACGGAAATGAGGAGGGTGAGCTGGAAAACAGCAGAATGGAAAAGAAAACACTAGTAGGAGGCTGGCACCATACTTTTGGTTAGAAAGGGTGAGGAACTAAATAGAAACAGTGACTGTGGGGATGAAGTTAAGAGAAAGAACTTACAAGTGTTTAAAAAGCAAAGCCCAGATGACTTTAGAATGATTGGACATGGGAAACAAGGGAATAAGGTAACTGAAGGATTCTGAGCAACAGGCAAATTAGAAGTACAGAGACTAGGCAACATGATTGGGATAGGGAACTTCACAGTTAAGACACATTGGGTGTGGGTTTGATATTTTTGTGAAATATTGTAGAGGGAGCTCTCTGGGGCAGTGTGCAGAAGCTGAGGGCAGATCTGAAACAAAGATAGTAATATTCTGCATGAAATTATGAGGAGAGAGAATATGGGAAGTTACATGTTTATAAATAGCAATTATAAAAGTTACCAGTTTTTTGAGTACCTATAGTGTGTTAGAATTGGTTGGAGTAACAGACTAGTTTGAATTGTACATACAGAAGGATAAGTGGTGTGCCACAAGACTCCAGGATGAGATGCACTTGGTCTCAGTAAGAGACTGGATGGGGAAGATATGCCATCAGGCTTTTGTCACCCTGTCCAGTACTCTCTGTGACTCTTCTCCCTGCTTCATTATTACCTCTTGCTAGAGACTGTTTTCTTCTTGCTGCCCAGAAGCTCTTCCTACTTCTGCTGCTAATATCTTTTCCTATTTAAGACATTGGGCAGTGACCAAAAATGGAATTACAGAGTGCTGACAATGAATTCCAAGGGAAGGTATTCACTGACCTACCTTGATTGACTGGACCAAATGACTGCAGAGGGGATTTAGAACTAGATGGGCAGTTCCTAGGAAAGGTAGCAATTAGGAAGATCAACCATGGTATCCACTACATGCATATTTCCTAATTTATTCTTATAGTAACACTATGAAGTATTTAGTATTACTATCAATTATTGTAATTGCTCTGAATAAAAAGGCCATGTCAAGTTGTTCACCATAGTACTCCCAGAACCTAGTATAATCCTAACTCATGCTTAATGAATACATTGTGTATGAGTAATTGAATCAATTAATCTCAATTTTATATTTGAGAAAATAAGGTCAGAGAGGTTTAGCCACTTTCCCAGGGTGACACAGCTAAGTAGCAAAATGAAGGATCAAATCCACATCTAATCCACATAGACCTTGTGTTATTAAGTGAAGAAATTCTGGTGAGAGCCTCACCACTGCCACGGAAGTAGGAATTTCCTTGGCAAATAAAACTTTCCAGACATGAAAAGATAAATGATGACGGATCAACTATATCCCAATAAACTAGTGGCCAGTACTGAGAAGCAGGATGGGTACTGACCCATTCACAGAAGTCTCCACATGCTGTGCCAAGAGTTCATGACCAGCATTTGTAACTCTACATAGAAACCCTAGAACACAGAGAGGGTGTTTATGGCACAGCTGCCCTAGCAATTATGTCATGTAATTTGGCCGTCTCACAAGCAAAACTTCCAGCTGGAAAGATACTAGGTATGTCTCCACACACAGACTTAAAGAGCATAAGAAGAATATCTTAGACTCTTCAAAAAGGCTGAACACCTTTAACACTCTTAATACAAGAATTATCCATCTCAAGACCTGAAATCATGAAATACTAGAAGAAAACATAGGCAATTTACTATATGACACTGACCTCAGTGACATGTTTGGGGACTTGACTGCAATGACAAGAGAAACAGAGTAAAAATAAATAAATGGGACTACATGGAACTAAAAAGTATCACACAGCAAAAGAAGTCATTATTAAAATGAAAATGCATCCTAGCAAAGGGAGAAAATACTTACACATCACAGATCAGACAGAGGGTTAATGTCTAAGATTTATAAAGAATTTATAGCTCATTAACAAAAACCCCAAATAACTCAATCAAAAAATGAGCTGAAGATCTGAATAGACAATTCTCCAAAGAAGACATATAATGGCCAGATGACATATGAAAAAAATTTCTCATAATTATACATGATCAGGAAATGCAAATGAACACCAAGAAGTACCATTGCACAAGTGTGAGAATGGCCCATAGGAAAAGTGTGAGGATGGCCCATAGCAGTCCCTATGAAAAAGAACGTGGAGGTTTCTTAAAACATTCTATATAGATGCACCAGTGGATCTAGGAGTTCCATTCTGCTCCTAGGTATCTATTCAAAAAATACAAAAACACTAATTCAAATAGATATAAAACACTTCTATGTTCATTGTGGCACTACTGACGTAGCCAAATTATGGAAATAAACTAAGTGCCCAATGATTAAAAAATACTACTCAGCCATAAAGAATAGGAAATCTTGCCATTTCCAGGAACATATATGGAGATTGGGGGAATTATGCTAAGAAAAATAAGTAAGAAAGAGAAAAACTGATGCTAGGTGATTTTACTTACATGGAATGAGAAGAAACAAAACAAAAGAACAGACAAAATCAAACCAGAACAAATCCTTGGAATCCAATTATGGAACCAGAGTTACTAGACAGTGGGGGAAGGAAGGGGAAAGAGGAAGAGGGAAGGGCCTAATGAACTGCAATGGAGGGTTCTTGGTACTTTGGTGGTAGGCGTGGTGTGGTTACACATATTTGAAGAGGTTGAACCTGTACTCCTAAAATACACAGTGTTGTAAACCATCTTTACCTCAATAAAAATTAATTTAAAAAGAATTACCCACCAATTAATAAGCATATTTTAGTGCTTATTTAATGTCAATGTGTCAGGCAATAAAAAACCATATTTTCTAAATCTACAGCATGTAATCAGGCAGAAGATTTTTCTAGCTTTGTTCTCTTATTACATAAATAAACATAAATTTCACCAAGTATATCTATATATTTAACAAATTATCTCTTACCTACATTATTGCAATACCTTCATTACTAGACTTCCCAATCTTTTCTTTGCCACCTCATAGTCTAGCCCTGTCAGTAAAAATAAACTTCTAAAAAGGAAATCAGATCAGCCCTGACATAAATTCTAAACCTGACATCAATTCCCCATCTCACTTTAAGTAAAAGCTGAAATCGAAGGCCTTAAAATAAGAACCACACATTCTGAGTACTCTCCCTCTCCCTCTGTTCCAGCCACACTTGATTCCTGGTTGCTCACTACCTGACCAGGCACCTTCCATTCAAGGTCTTTGCCCTGTTTGGTTTCTTGATTGAATGAATGAAAAGAACAAAATCATCTTTATCAGGAATAATTTTAAATATATGATATAAAAATATAATATTCACTCTCTGAAATTAAAAATCTAGTTGGGTTGACAAAACATTTCATATTTTCAAAAATTAGATCATTAGATTCAAAATTATGACCAACTATTTGTCACTGTTAAACAACAACATTGGTTATCTAACAAAATAAATAGCACTGGGTGCTAAGTTATAAGCATGGTAATATTAATATTACATATGTTAAAAAAGGACAAGGGTTCAGCAAACAAAAGATTAAAGATTGTTTAAATTTCTTAAAGTAAAAATAATGCTATTACTAATTCATATACTATAGAATTTATAACAAGTTTTTATATACTTTTTTCATTTTATCCTCACAAAATTCTTTGAGATATATAAGGCATATATTATCATCCCATTTTATAGATGACATAGCTAGAGTATATGTGATTTACCCAAGGACTACAACCCAGAAACAAGAGAAATGCAGATCTCTTGATACATATTCATTCATTCATTCATTCACTTATTCAAAAATATTTTGAGCTACAATGTGCCAGATACTATTTTGGGGATTTGGACAACCACAGCAATAAAACAGGAAAGCTCTACCCTCACAGAACTTTTACACTAACATGAGAGAGAATTATGTTATTTTATCATAACAGGAAAGCAAATTATTATATATTATATGTTGAGCAATATACTCGACAATTGCTATGGGAAAAGTAAACAGATATTGGTGTGCTAGAAAGTGGAGGTAGTATTTAAAAATGGTCAGAGAAGGTCTCATCATGTAGGCAATTAATATTTTTTTAATTTCATTAAGTTATAATTTACAAAGACTAAAGCTTAATCTTACTACCATGCAGTTCTGCAAGTTCTGACCCATGCAAATAACCATAAAACCACCACCATAATTAAGATAGGAAAAAGTTCCAGTATTCAAAAATGCAATTCCCATATTTCTTTGAAGTTAGCTTTTCCTCAAACCTCAGGCTCAGGTAACAAGTGATGTAATTTTTGTCCTAAAAGCTTTGCCTTGGAACAAATAAATAAGCTATGTTTTATAATAGAATTAAGCATAATTCAGTCTTTTGAACGAGGCTTCTTCCACTTAGTGAAAAGCGTTTGACATTCGTCAATTTTGTGTATTTGTATCTGTGAAAGTATTGGTTGTATTTGAATGGATCTGGACATTTGAATACATCAGTGATTTCCAGTTTTTAGCTATCAAAAGCAAAGCTGCTATAGACATGTTCATGTAGGGTTTTTATGTGAGTATAAATTTTCCACTTTACATGGTTAAATATCTAGGAATGGGACTACTTAGACAGTAAACTTACTGTTCCCTTAAAATAAATTAGTTTCCCAAATTACTGTGCCTTTCTTTCTTTCTTTCTGAGAGTCCCAGTCACTTTGCATCTTTTCCAACACTTGATATTACCAGATTGAAAAAATATATATATTCTGTTGTGTAAATTAACTTATCCATTTATCTGTTTTGGGGCATTTGGGTTGTTTTTATATCTTGGCTGTTGTAACTAGTGCTGCAATAAACATAGGAGTGCAGGTTTCCTTTTGAATAATGTTTTTGTGTCCCACGAGTGAAATCACGGGATTATATGGTAGATCATGTTCAGTGTACTGAGGACCCTCCACACAGCTTTCATACTGGCTGGACCAGTTCACAGTCCCACCAACAGTGTAAAAGGGTTCATTTGTGTCCACAACCTCTCCAGCTTTTGTTGTTTCTGGTTTTTTGTTTTTGTTTTATTTTTAATATGCTCATTTATATGTAGACTATAGACAAGTCAAACAAAATGACAAGAAAAAGCAAAATTAACAAGCTGACACTGAAACATACAGCAAAGGAAGAGAACTCGGAAGGGAGAAACACAAAGGCACATGGAGACAGGTTAGGAGTGAAAAGGTGGCGGGAGAACATGGAGACCAATGATGTAAGAAAAAAATTTTAGAAAACAATATATATATTTTTTTTCTAAAAAAGAGATACTGGTATCTCATTGCTGTTTTAATTTACAGTTCTATAATGACTAAAGATGCTGAACACCTTTTCACAAACACATTTGCCATTAATATAGTGAAGTGTCCACTCATACTTTTTGCCATCTAATTGTTCATTTTCTTATGATTGAAATTTAAGAGGTCTTTATAAATTCTAAGTACACGCCTTTTATCAGATGTTATCTCTAAGTATTTTCTCTCAGTCTGTACCTTGTTTTATCATTTTAAGTGTCTTTTGAAGAAAAGTTCTAAATATTGATGAAGTTAACTTACAGTTTTTGAATGATTTATGCTTCTGCCTTCAATGTCATAACTAAGAAATCAAGCTAAGACACCTTGCTTATCCCAAGGTCACAAATAAGTTTCTATAAAATTGTTATTCATTTAGGTTTGACATTTATGTCTCCCACTCATTTTATGGTTATTTTGTTTGTAATAAAATATGTGAATCAAGGTTTTCTTTTTCTCCCTTTTCTTTCTTCTTTTTACGTATGGATAGCCAATCACCCCAGAGACTATCTCTCTTCAGTGGCTGTTTTTGCACCTCTGTTGAAAATCAACTTTCCTTGCAGGTATGGATGAAGTCTGGACTCTCTATTCCATTGTTCTATAAGGCTAACCTCTTGCCAAGAAGCCCTTCCGTGACTACTGGGACTTGAAGTCAACCAATGTGAATTTTTCTATTGAATGAATTTTCTATTCATTTTTTAAATTGCTTGCCTAGTCTAATTTATTCATCTTCACATATAAATTTTAGAATAAACTTGTCCATTTATACAAAAAAATTGCTATTAGAATTTTCAGTGAGGTCTTGCTGAATTTTACAATTTGGGGAAGATAGAAACTTAACAATTTTGTGCCTTGGAAGACTAGAGTACATGAATGTGCATAACTTTTCATTTATTAAGATTTTTATATGATTTCTTTCACTTTCAACACACATATATTACATGTATATTTTAGAATTATACTATTTTATGATTTTAGTATAGTTATAAATACTTATATACTTTTAGTTTCAGTTGCTGATTAATAGCATAATAGATGAGGGTACAGGCCAGGGAGCAGGTAAGGGCCACTCCCTACTGGGGGTAAGCTGGGGCAACTCAAGGCTTCCATCTGGGCTTCCAACTCAGGGCTCTACACCCCTGCCTCTTCCAGGTTCAGGAGAGGGGGATGGCTGGAAAACTATCAGGGCATGTGATGGGGTGGGGAGGGCCACCCTCTGGTTCATTCTCCTCACCTCAGTCATTCCTTATCTTGAAGAAGAAAAACAACAACCCAGATACAAATGTACTGGAGGAGATAGAGAAATAAAGGCCCTGAACACACCCATCACCTGCCCAAAAAGAGTATGGTTGGAACTCTAAGATATAAGACTATGTAGGGTGAGAGTGAAGATATATCACCATGTAACACCGACAACATATCTGGTGCTGGAGCTAAACTCCCCATACAGAGACACTTTCAACATGAGCAAGGAGCTCCCCAATCTCAATGGGGAAGAAAAGTCACAAAGAAGTGGCAGTGGCCCATAGAGAATGGCGAACCATGAGAGAGGAGATGAACCAGACCAACCATTTGCAGATGGCTGTCCCCATCAGTGAACTCCCCCATGGCCAACGGCTGGGAAGTGGTCACACAAAGTCAGATATCAGAGTTACAAGGCCAAGAAGCAATACCAAGGGACAAACATCAGAATGAATGGAAGAGACAGCTAATAAGAACAAGGAGACACTGAAACCAGAGATCATAAGTGTCCTAATAAAAAAAGACTCTTTTCCACCACGGGAAATTCCACAATGAAGAAACTGGGCATGCTACTCCACACACCAGACTGGCAGGAGGTTTTCTGACAGGCTCAGAAGGGCCACCTGCCCCAATGTTATTCATGGAGATCTGATCAGCCTGGTCCAATGCCCAGGGATGCAGGACTTCACCCAGGAGGATACTGCTTCAGAAAAGAACACAAAGAGACTAATGGGTCAATCACTGACCAACAAATGACAAGAAAGGAACTGAAGTGACCAGAGGGGGGCTAGGGGAAGGGGAAGGGAGAGGACATGCCTACAAAAATGAGCCATATATGCAATAAGAAAAATAAAGAAGTTAATTTAAAAATAAAATAAAACACACATACAAATAGTATAATAGATTACTGATGTGAATGGTAGCATGCCTACTTACAATTTTAAAAGGCAAATATTCAGTCTTTGCCACTAGGTAAGGTACGAGTTGTGAGGATTTTCTACATCTCTGTTCTTAGAGTGAGAAAGTTACCTTCTATTTAAGAAATTTTTATCAAAATGGACACTGAACTTCATTCAATATTTTTCTCTATCTGTATTGAAATGATGTTTGTCTTCTTTTATCTTTTTGATATGATTGATTTTTGATTGATTTAAGAATGTTCAATCAGCCTGGCATTCCCAGGATAAACCCCATTTGGTCATAATAATTTTAATACATTGTTAAAATTTTTGCCAAAAATTTCTTACGAATACCATTTCTAACACTCATAATAAATGTTGATTTGCATTTTTTAATTTTCTTTATAATGTTTTTCTTAAGTTTTCACATCAGCATAGAATGAGTTAGGACGCATTCCTATTCAATTTTCTGCCAAGCACAAGTTCAGGCACAATTGGTATTTCTTACTTAAATGTTTCTTAAATGTTCAGTAGAATTCACCAGCTAAGTCATCTGGGCATGAACATGGAATTTTATTTTTGGGTAAGTAAATGTTCATAATTTTAATTTATCATGAAAAACTGAAACATCTGAGCAAATCAGTATCTGTATGAGGCAGCTGTTTTCTCCTTTACTTCATTGGGTTATTAAAACAAATTGTCAGTGAAAACTTTCACATGACTTATATCTCTTGAAGGCATGCACTGGTACAACACACACTTCTGCCAGATACAACTGGTCTAATGTCCAACCACCATGCACACTACCTCAGTGGCAGCAGTCCAATCCCACTGCAGTTTTGCTTGTTTATGAGTGACATTTGGAGGATCTGGAGGAGTGTGAATAGCAATGGAATTGGAGGCAGGAGGAAAGTGCTAGAGTGCCTGGCTGGAACAAGGTGTGCATGGCAATCATGAACATATATTGGTGCAAATTCAAACTTCACTGATGTTCTTTAACAGGAACATCTGGTGAACTTGAATGAGCCACAACCATGCTGATGATACAAGTATCTGTCATGGTTACAATATATGGTGGATTTCCTGGAACAAAAAGCTAGACAACTTCTCCCAAATGGCAGCTTTCCCCTGAAATTGCTGTCCTTCTCAAACATGCACATGCATTAAAGTGAATTGCTCTTAGTGAGGTTCTATAGTTATTAAATATCTGGTTGAGATGATGTTGAATGGAGCTGGCTCTAATCCTCTCCCTAATTGGTGTGTCTCCAATTTTGGAATGTTATCAGCTTCATGAAGATCCAGGAGGCTGTCATAATGCAGAAGTAGCGGTAAGCTAGCACTGTGGGTGACTGACCATCCCCTTCCTACCTTCCCCTGCTGCTCTGCCATACTCTACGGACCTGGAATTTTCTTTTTGGGAAGGTTTTACAATATTTTCAAATTGTTTAAGCTATCTATTCAGATTAATCACTTATTTTTGAGTTAATTTTAGTAGTTGGTTTCCTTATTTTTTCAATTAATTAATTAATTAATGAAATATTGGTAAATAATTACTTGGATAACTACCCCTGCCTCTGACACCCTCCAATCACTCAGAACCCTCTCTCTTCATCATATGTTAAGTCCATTAGTCTCTTTCTTTCTGTAGCAGTGTGCTTTCTCTGGGTGAGAGATTTGTGTTCTTGGGATATAGCACACCAAAATCCCACTTCCAAGATGCTATCTAAGAGACCAAGGTGCCCCTCACCATACCAAGGGAGAGGAAGGTCACAGAGTCAGGGCATCGGCCTCACAGCAAAGCGGCAAATAAAAGGAGAGGACATGATCTCCAATTACTATTCACAGATGCCTGTAACCATGGAGAAACTTCTTTGCTGACAATGGCTGGAAGCAAGCCCCCTAAACCAGATGTCAGAACTATAAGGTGAAGAAGCAGCAAAACAACAGACAACAACAGAGAACAGAGTAGAAAGATAATCAACAACGGGAAAACAATGACAGACCACACATAAGAACAGACTGGTAATCCAAAGCAAGGACAAGCAGTTGGTTGTCTTTTAAGGAGTTTGTCCATTTCATCTAAATTGTTGAAATTGTTGGTATAGTGATTTCATATTTTCTTATACAAACATTGGCTATATTTCTTTATTATACTTCCAAAATCAATAGACTCTGTGATGTATTCTCTTTAGTCCTGACACTGAAATACTGTGTGTATGCTTTCTACTTTTATTTTCCTATCTAGTTCAATTACAAGTTTATAGGTCTATTGCTATAGAATTAGAATTAGAATCAGTTTCACTGTTTTCTATTTTCCATTTTTCTCTTTCATTGATTTATTCTCTTTATTACCACCTTCCTCACCTTGGATTCAGTTTGCTTTTCATTATTCCTAGTTTCTGAAACTGTGAGTTTGGATAATTGATTTGACACCTTCTTTTTTTTTGAGACTAGGTTTCACTATGTTGCCCGGGGTAGTCCCGATCCAGCGGACTCAAGCAATTCTCTAGCTTCAGCCTCCCAGGTAGCTGGGATTACAGGTGCACACCACCATGCCCGGCTGCTTTTTCAAGACCAGGTCTTGCTATGTTGCCAGGGTAGACTCACACCCAAGAACTGAAGCAATCCCAGGTCTCTTGCCTCCCAGTGCTTGGACTACAGGCATGCCACCATGCTTGGCTCTTTCTTCTCTTCTAATATAGAAATTTTAATGCTATATTTTCTCTATAAATCCTGATTTATTTGCAACGCACAAATTTTGATATATTGGTCTTTATTTCCTTTTTGTACTGAATATTTTATTTCCTTTTTACATTGTCATTAAGTCCATAGGTTATTTTGAAGTGTTTTTGTTTGTTTCTGAACATTTGAGTGTTCCCAGATATATTTCTATTATCTTATAATTTAATTCTACTGTGTTCAGAGAACATACTCTGCATGATCTGAATCATTTTAAATTTGAGACTCGTTCTGTGATTCAGAGTTCATCCCATCTTAAAAATGTCCCATGTACACTTAAAAAGAATATGTTTTCTGCTGCTGGTCAGTTCTCCATAAAAGTCACATAAGTCAAGCTCTTTGATAGCTTTCTTCATGACTTCTATATCCTCACTAGTTTCCTGTTATATTAATTACTGATGGAGGAATTTTGAAATTCTTACTGTAAATAACCATTTTAAATAAATAACCATTGTATGTGTTTTGGGTTTATATAATATTAAGGATTGCAATAGCCTTTTGATTTACAGGTTTCCTGTTGTGCTAGAGCCTGAAAGCTCTAAGCTTTAAGTTGTGGTAATTTTAATACTCTCTTTCTCCAGTGTTGCCTGTTGTTCAAAGGGTAAAACATCTTCCTTCCTTCCTTCCTTCCTTCCTTCCTTCCTTCCTTCCTTCCTTCCTTCCTTCCTTCCTTCCTT